>DWAJ01004657.1:0-12589 GCA_018238005.1 Eurema mandarina
ATTTCTATAAAGTCATAAATGTATTTTTCTAAATTTTTCACTAGAGCGTATTAAAGATTTTTTTGTCATAACTTTGCACTGAATGCTATAATGACAGTGGAGCTCTCTAACGTATAGTTGTTGAATTAAAAAATTTTAAGCACTCAATGCATATAAAAGGGAAGTTTTGACAGTGTTAACTCAATTTTGGATTTTTGGACATTTATGACTTTTAAGAACTACATGTGCGATATGTTATTCCAATATATCAACTAAAATAAATGAATGAAGTACTTTTGCGTAAAGGAATTAAAATGCATGTTTGTTATTCTTATAGCCACATTCCATTCATCCTCAAATTTTGATTAAAAATAAATTTCAAACTGCATTGTTTTTTCTTTACAACCAGTTACTATTAATAATTAAATAGATTCAGCTATGAAACCGTCACAATACATCCTGGCTGTTTTTTTATTATCTTTAATAAAAACTCTATCGAGTTCTTCGCGAGTTCCAATTGTAAAGCAATAGAACTTTTGATATTTTAAGTAAATAACGTAATAGCCATATAAATTATGACGTTAAATAGCCAGTCCGTTGTTCGGGGTATATATCATGGTATATTTGATCGTTCACAATATTAGGAAATAATCGTAAAATAACAGGGCAATAATTCTCATTCATAACTAGTAAAGACTTTATTGGTTTTAGCATTAAATTCATAGCGTTTTCGTGTTCACATTATTGTGGGAATATATATACTCATATTAGAATAAGAAGAATTTGTTTGTTTTAAACGCGATCTTAAACAACGATATCATTTTGAAGACTATTTATACACGCCAAAGTTTTACTTTCCTTTACATATTTAAAATAAGTTTATATTTGAAAAAACAATGATTAACAATGAAAAGAAAGAAAGAAAAGAAATTTTATTCTGAATAGATTTGTATCAAATACCTTCAGAAAGTCTACATGGCTACCATTTCAAAAAAATATAATTATAACAATATATACATTACATTCTTTATACGCGTAAAAATTGTTGGTTTATTCGCTTTGATACGTACATTTTTTAAGTACTTGAAATATTATAATATCGATGGAAATATTTTCATAGAATCCTATTTTAACATATCGATATCTTACGCTATAGATAGATTGCTTACACCGGCCTAAGAGTTTTACAATTCACGTTCTTAAATTTTAATAATCAATGTTACCATATCGAAATAACTGCACATTAAATTCGCAATAGGAATAATGATCGCGAATCATTAACGAATAGACATTATTTAGCAATGCAAACACATAATGAGTTTTCAATTGCCATTACATCTTGTCAAAGGCAAATCTAAATTCAATTCAATTAATTCATTCCCTTACTCTCATTCCATTCAAGTTTCAAAGACTAAGTATTTATTTTGACTGAAACGTCACGTAGTTAGAATATAATTAGGAAATAAATCGTGATTTTATTTCGCCATTAGGAGTCTTTTCTATACATTGTTAGAAAAACTTTATCGCGAATTTATGCAATATTCTTGTATTGCTCATCTTTGACATTGACCCTTATAAAAATTTACCGTAAACAGCAAGGTCTTAGAACAAACTGGCTTGGAAACTTCGAGATTAAATCTAATAATAATAAAAATCGTGAAAATTTAGTATATAGTTTTATTATAGCCGACAGAAATGCCACTAATCACAATAAATTAATTAGAAAATATGTACTTAATATTATCATGACATACATTTTAGTCCTTATAAATAATCCAATTCAAAAAGATGAGGTATCATGTACTCAAAAAATATACTAAAAATATCAAAAATAAGAATTATTATAAAAGGTATCAAACGTATTAAGAAAGGTAATTTATTTTAAAGTTAACTTAGAAATAGACAAACAGTTCGCATTTTCATCCTTACTTGTTATTTTACCAAGCAATTTGCTAGTCCTAATAGGGTTGCGACACACACGCGACTCGGCCGGGAAACATGACGAAACGAACAAAATAGCTGGTAGTGAGATTCGTTACCAAACAATTGGCCGGTTCTCATGCTATCTCGTGTTAATTGTGGAAATCTGACGATACACACCGCTTGGCTGTTTGAGAAGCTTCAAACACATTCCGTGGAACTAAAAATATGTTTTAAAGGCAATTATAAACTAAAAATTTATACAAATCACAGTATTCACTACCTGTATCTAGGTTCTTTAGCACCAGTTATCAAGTATATAAACATACATATAAATTTTAAGACAGATACTATCTTATTATATAAATAAACATGGAAGCCAACACGAAAGTCCTAAATTTGATTATTGATTCATAATTTAATATTAGGCAATAAAGACTTCATTCCTTTACCAATTTATTATATTACAAGTATTCTATTTAAACTTTTAAACCAAACTTAATACCTTGATACTCATTTATTTAACTCCCTAAATAAAAGTTTACTATTCTAAACGAAATTTCATTTTCATTCAATCACTGTAGTTAAGTATGTTTATATAATTTTTACGCGAGTCAGTTCGTTACCCTGGACACTAGTGTATATTACACATACCGCCTATCCGCAACAATTAGAGGCAACTCTTTATTGTCTAAACAATAAAAGAAAAACATTCACATCATCCTAACCAGATAACATCTGGTTAAGATGTCTCTGATCGTATCTTTTGGCCCCGGAGTTACTTCCTCTGTTTCTAGGAAAATCGAGTTTTTAAAATAGAAAGATGTCCAACCAGTAGTAGATACATAATGTAATGATGTTATGCTACTGTTTGATAAATCGTGGGAAATTGGATTCTTAATTATAACAAGTTTATTATTTAGTTTGTGAGGAAATGCTTATGCATACACAAAGTTCTTATTGGGGATATCATACCGGGGAAATCTTCATAGAATACTCACTAAACGTCGAGAAAAGGACCATATGGTGACCATATGAGGTGATCTCCAACCAACTAAAACCCTCTAAATAACATATTAGAATCTATTTCGTGTTATTTTGACCTTAGGAAGAAGTTAACTTATTGAAATGGTCTCATAGTATAACCTGTCATATCACAACATAGCTATAGACGTAGCAAAGCTATATATGACTAAGTAAAAAAAAAACTTTATTTCGTTGCCTGGATATCTCTCTTTATTGAGAAAGTCCAGTTAGGAGTCATTTTTCCAAAAAAATGTAATGCATTATTAGCTAAGTATCGCAAAGTGTTTGACAAATAAAAAAGGTTACAATTAAAAAAGGTGACACTTAAACACATAATTATATACATTAAGGGACCAATATATTTAAACAATTCTTATGACTAGATACATACTTAGTTTTCTTTTTTGTACCAATAAGCTTACGACTTACGTATAATAAACATCGTAAGTTCTTTGACATGTACTTATACTGACTTTCCCAAAACTATACCATATACAAACCACAGACAATTCCTCTAGACCATAAACACACTGACCCGATCCACAGATAGTGGCACAAATACAATGGCATTACTTTCGCTACATTTCACGTTATCATTTCAAACATTAGTAAGGTCAGAACCGTCACACCCTTCTAACAAATGGCGAATATTTGCAATTTGTTCTTGCAGTTTCTTAGCGCAAGCTATCTCCGCTACAGGAAAATGATAACAAATGCTATTCTTTATTGAAACCTTAGAGGTAACCTTACCAATACATTATTAGGAATGCGGAAGTTTGTGAGGGCGATAATTGTATGTTTGATAATTAATTAATTTATAATTCTTCACGCTAATGCTGCTGATAGGATTTAGCTAATATTTGACAAACAGGTAGGTAGGAATATTTTTTATCTGAGAATTACCACGGTAACGTAAAATATTATTTTCTTTTTTTATATAATTCATTGCACCAATAGTCTGTCTTTCACAAAAGTTACAATCATTAATATTCCCGTGACTTTAATTGTTCAAATGAATCGGTAGATAAGCCTAATTACACATTATCACAGAATATTGTGTAATCTCAACAATTTCAGTTCTTATTTCTTTATTATCTGTATTTTTAATGTTGTGTGTTGTTTCAATTAAAATGCTCTGCAATAAATAATTTTTACGTCTTTCTCTCTTAATAAAACCTAGTATTGATATTCAAGATCAGTGTTATCGATCTAGCTGAAAACAAACTTCCAGACTCGCTATTAAGCAGTTTTAAGTGCTTAAAAGGTTCTCCATACATTCCATTTGTGCGGGAAAAGGTTTTTAGAAAGCAGACAACTTAGTCATACTGATAGAGCATATATTTTTACTAATTTCCTTATTTTGAGATCAACTACAATTATCTTAGTCTTTTACTCTACAGTGAAACACGCGTATAGCAGGGTCGGTGTGATATAAGTACCCACATTTTCCATACTGTATTTACTCAAGATTTCTTTTGTTACAAAGTTTAAAGGGACATTTGACAGTTAACAACCTCCGCGTTTTTTTTTTCGTCGAGAAATTTTCAAACATCTTAACAATCCCGGGGGGAGGAAATAGATTATGTCGGACTGAAACCGACTAAAGCCCCACGGTATTCTAGTGTCCCGTATTACGATGGAGTCATTGGTACTCGTGTGGTCTCTTCCGAAGACATATAGCATGCCATCTAAATAGACGAACAGAACCCAAAGTGATACTATAGATGTCGCAGTTAACTCTTAAAATAGAAATCCTTAAAATTATTTAAGCACATTTATAATATTATCACGACGTGTTACGTGAGTGAAAATTATTGCCGCCATATTTTCCAACAGTAATTTGTTTAAAGACTATAAAACACAAATAGATCCTGCTAGTTCCCATGGCGGACCAGGTCAACTCGTGACTGGCGCTGACCTTTGTCAACAACCCGAGATGGATAGACGACAGATTACACTTATATTTTACACCGGCTAAACCTGGAACCTTAACAAAAACAATATAGTCTCTAGGTTGGTGTCCTTCGTCGAAGAAGATTGTAAAAGTGCCCGTGACCCCTACCCGCTGTGGTAAGTCGGTACACAATGGGGTTTTAGTCGGTAAGTCTGACATAACCCCTATCCTATGACGTAGACGTAGATGAGTATCCTATGACGATTTCCCCACTAAAAACAATTCAACGGTTTCTAAGGATTTATCAATGAGTTTTAAGTGTCTCAACGAACATATTATTTATGCCTTATAAACTTATGTTCTTTGTATATTAGCTTTACTTCTAAAATTAGCATGTAGTGGTATTTAAAAATAACTTCCAAGTTTACTATAATTTTAATTCATATAAGTAATTTTAATAATGGACATATACATATATTTTACCACATAGACAAAGCTTTACTGTTTATTTGTGATATGTATATTTTATTATATGTTTATCTGATAAAATTGCAATTCGACTTCAAAACAATGTTAAAGAAACTATATTATGAGCCATTCGTGTCTGGAAGAAATAGTTTTTATGTGTCCTAGGGTAATTAAAAATAAAACCTTACACGTCATTTCGGCCAAGCCTACTTTATTACAAGGTAATATCATTGCTATTTTCGATTCAGGTCGCCATATTTTATATTCACAGTTAGCAATACACATGTCATTCTGTCCGCAACTTACGATCCAGATTATAGGATCTACGACAAATGTACGTGATACGAGTTATTTAATTCGTTATTTGCTGTAAAACGGTATATTATATTGTATTTCTGTTTACAAGAATTACTTCTTTAGTTCTAGTATAAGAGTAAAAATGAATTTATTTCTCTATGAATTTTGATTATGCGCATTCAATAATAAAAATATGAATGCGTGTTTAAGTAATTTAGATGATTACATCTGCCTTGAAATGATAAAAAATTAACAACATTACGAAAACCGTCTCCTGTCTTCCATTGACAGCATTTCTATCTGATTACCACCTGGAGACATTTAAGAAGAGAGCATACTCCTTCGTAAGATCAAGCTCGGCAACACATTCATGAGTCCCTCGTCAATGTTATGTCAAACTCGCTCGTGCTTGCTGCTCGATTGCCCGCTTGTTTTACATAAAAGAGGAGAATAAAAACACAGTGACAACAATTGTTTAAAGTACGTATTTGTACAAGAAAATATAAGCAAGATACAATATGCACCGCATATGCATAGAACAAGGTAAACCACTGGTACAGTGACCATACATACAATCATATCGTTAAGCTTGTCTCTACGTAGTACTTACTACTAATGTTCAAACCTAGTTAAAATTCTATTTATATAGTTATTTGTCGTTTTATTAAACAAAACGCTTTAGAAATCATTTTTTTTAACAAACCAGAGATATCAGACCAATGTTGAATGAATATAGAGTATAGAAGTAACGTAAAATTGTTTTTTTAGAAAGATGGCGTTTTCTTATAGATTTTGCCAATGACAAGCGTGTATATGTCAAACTTTTAAGTATGCCACGGGCATCGTGAATGAACAAGGTCGCTTATGGAAACTAAGAAAACAGTTTTTGCTGAGAGGATTCTAAAACTAAATTTATGGTCACCGATGTTGTTTGACGCTTTTTAGGTCGAGTGTCATGTTGACAGTTACTGTTGACGAGTAGCACGTGTTAGTTATCACCCGCTATCACCTCTAATCACTGGATCTTGCTTAATTCGGTTCGTGGTATCGTGCTCGTAAATGCGGTGAAAAGCAAATATTTTTTGGGAAACTTTTTAAGTTAGTTGCACTTAAATCAACGAGCAAAGTATAAAGTTATTTCGAATTATGGTTTCGTAATTCGTATATTTTTTTAAGAAGGTTTTATATTAACAGTAATGTGTCTATTATTAAAAATAGATTTTCTAAATTTTTGTAGAAAAAATGTCATAGTGTATTTTAGTATGTTTATTTAAATAATAATTAAATATACTAAAATTTGTAGTAAAATGATTTGATTCTTTAATATGAAATGCACTTGCATAAAGCCATTAGATACAATTATATAGCGTGTATTGTTAAGTGATTACAATAAGCACGAAATGTTTACGATAACTTACATCTTCATTAAAGTGGCTAGAATAATGTAGTACCATTAATTCAAGAGAATAATAATTAATACTATTACCAAACAAAGTGCGCCTATTTGAACTTTCATTCACACATATTTTTTTCTAACCAATTATCTTATCTTACTTTACTTATCTCTCTGAGTAAGGTGTTAATTATTTACTGCAAATACTACCAACTCGTCGGGACACTTTCGATATCATACATAGGCGTATAAAAATCTACTCGATAATTACATTTATCCAGCTGGAAATTGATAATTAGACTACTGCCATTGACGAGGTTTCATTTCGATTTCTCGATAGTCGTATTACTTATTACTAGTGCGTATTACTTTTACAGAACTATGTTGGTGGGTTTTTTTCTAATTGCAAAAAGATCTTAATAATGTTATAAACGGAAAAGTTTTAAGAAATTTTTTTTGATTGTGTACAAGATGTACCTAGATATAAACTTTTCATGTGTAATTTTCAAAAAAATATGGTTCATACGAGAAGTTAGGGTTGTAATTTTCAGAGCAAGTCTAGTTATTATATAAAACTAATGGCTTCTATACTAATGAGGTTTTCTATTTATAAAATAATTTTCAAAATCGTTTTCTTAGAATGTACTGGACATTCTAAGAATATGTGACGTAATATCATCAAAATCATTAATATATTAGACTAAACTAAATAATACAAATGTCGTTTAAGAAAACGATCAATAAAATAGATTATCATCAGCTTTTAAGTCTAGTCGATGTATATTTAAAAAGCTTTAAATAACTTCAAATTAATCTGCAATAATATGCAATAAACGACACGAGTTATCATCACACAAATATTTTTTCCAAACGAGTTGCCCGAGGAACCAATTATGAACTATAACAAGCTATTAAACGATCGTATATTCAAAGATAGCACCTTATCCTCGGGCAGAGCCACGATTTTGCATTGCTCTGATGTAACAAAAATCAAAAATGACCATCATTAGTACAATTAATAGCACTAGATTCTTAAGCACGCGCAAAACTATACGTTTTATTTTACCCTAATAAACTTATAGATACAGACCTCTTTTGATAAGCAGAAATAACCTTTATCGCCTTTGAATAAGGATGCAAAACTTGATGGTGAATATTTATTTATTATTGTGAAAGTGCGTATGTCATTCTAAACAATGTGAAGGCGATGTTATACCGCCTCATGATTACTGAGTAATTACAGGGAAATATATTGATATCCTGATACTATTACTTTCAAATTGTTCTGACCCCTCCTCATTTAAGCTTTAATTCGATTGACTCAGTCCAATATACTTCATACTATCTTTTTTATGTGCAATGAGTAAATAGAAAAGCGAGTCACTTGGAAAATACGTTATCAAGTCCACCCACAAGTTACCATACTATGGTGAATCACGAAACTGTTACAACTCTTTCTAAGAAATCGAACTAATTTAACAAGAAAATTAGATCAATGTATGGGGAAACGTATTAAAAAGAAAGTATAAAACAATGTTGATATCAAAACAGTATTCTTAAAGTTTGAACTTAAAATATTCGATTCGATTTAATGTTAAAATAGAAATAAAATCTGTAGACATAGACCAAAAAAATACGTCTTTTATAATCTACATTATCAAATGTCAAACCTATGAAACGTCATTTACAGTGGGGTTACATGTTAAAAAAATCCAACGCTATATGTCAAAATGATTTTTTTTCTAAAATCAATATTTAATCAATAGGTGGCCAGTCTTTATTTTCTCATGCGATTAGCGTTGATCGATGCATGCTTCCTTCGCATTATATAACGCGTATGTAACAGACAATTAAACGTGGTACCGCAGATAAGCATCGAGATCGACAAATTGCTTCAGCCCGAGGCGTAGGAAATGTAACAGTTAATCATGGGACATTTTTCACTACCTCAACTAGCCTAGCGATGGACAGAGTGAAAGAAGTTAATAAAATAATAATAATAAATATTTCTGGACCTTTTTTTGAGTCAGCTGTTAGTAGTTTAAGGTAAGTTATGTTGGTAGTCTAGGACTTTTAGGTGACTTTTTTTGTATATATTGGGTAAATTATAATTATTACTTTATATTAATAAAGTAATAATTATAATTTATATATATAGAGCACGATATTTAATACAAAATATGTATAATAATGGAAAGCACATATTTTAATGATGCTCGGCGAAGGAACCTACCTTTCAGTGTTAAAAAGGGAATTTTTTAAATAAAAATGCGTAATGATATTCGCGGATGAGAGCTGATTTGATTTGTTATGCGTAATATGAAAACGTACTTATAAATTATAACTATGTAACAGTCGCAGATATTAGCCGCCCTCTCGTTCTCTATTTAAAGTGCCTGTTACCCTACATCGAATCACATAACACAAAAATATATACACAGAATAATGACACTTAAATCCTCGAGCTTGATTCTAAATTACTGTGAACGAATATTCTCGCGTCTCCATATAGTACGTAATGGAATTATCAAATCGCGTGTTTGTTAAATGTTAATGAGATTAAGATATTACATATGTACCTATGTCAACTTTAGCATTAAACCAAGTTAGTAGGTCGCGATATATTATGTATCTAGTATTCGCAAGTTTTACTTTCTGCTGACGTCATTGTATGAGCTTTAAGAGAAACCAGAAAGAAGCTAATATATTTTTTGGGTCTTGATTTATAAAATTAGACGTAATTTTTCTCAGCAGATATTCTGTTCGGGCACAAAATTATCTTGTGTGAAACCTAATGTGGCGACAATTACACACCAGTCAATTGAAAAAAGTTAAACTTCATTATTAATTGTACATCTTTGCGACTTCATATGTATATTACCGTTTCACAATAAAATTTTCATGAGACTGATAAAATATAGACTGAATATTAGAAAATTATAATATTTTAATTAGTTGAATTGTGAGTCTTTTGTAAATAAAAGAATAAACAGCAATAACTATGGTGACAAAATACAAATTAAAACAGCAAAACTATAAGGAAAATTGCACTAGATGTTTTATTAATATGATACAAGCCTCACTCCACTGTTTTCCCGTGTAATTTCCGTTCCCATTGCGGTTCCGGAATAAAAAGTGTGTCTATGTGTATCTTATGTGCTTATGAAATTTCTAGTCTATCCGCACGCCAAATTTTAATCAAATATATCAAGTAGTTTTTTAATAAAATCGTGACCAACATCTGTATAACCTTACCAATATTCAACTTTGAGCAAGACCAACATATCAAAGAAAAACATTGTTTAATTTCGTCATCTTAACTCTTCAGTCTCTAACCAAGTAAGGACGTGCTAAACAAACACTACACAGCAATTGAAATCTTCACAAAAAAGTATTTATTTAATGAGATTGCGCATCAATCGAAAGAATATAAACACTTAATGTGTGTTGGCGTGTGAATGTTGTCCAATAGCCAACTGTGATAATTGATACCAACGTATCGATAATGTGGCGATTTTAGTAAGAATTGCAATATCGGATCACACATACATGTGATTAATAGCCAATATAAAACACGAGTTTTATCGTAAAAAGAGGTTATTGACATATTAGTGTTATAACGGTATGGTTGAATACCGTGGAACTTTTTAATCTTTGGTTTGCCTCTGAAAAGAAAATTAAGTATATACTATACAAGAAAATCTATCTCTAAACATAAACCAGTAGGCCTTTTATCACTATAGAACGGCTAAATCGATGTACACGACTTCTGCTTAATCGCCTTTGGGTCGAATTTCAGAATATACCTTTTAGTGTTCTGTCATATAAAAGACACTATACCGGGTCTTATAATAAGAAATTCATAAATCGGACTATTTTGTTGACCAAGTACAGCGAAACCAAAAAGAGATTAACAATTTCTTTTATGTTTATATGTAGTATGTCCAACCGAAATAGGCGAAACAATTTTATTTAGTCAGTAGTTATAACTTTAACGCTTAACATAGTCGGGTATATACTTTTATAAACTTTTAATCTTCGCTCACTCCAAAATCTGAAGCCATATATAATTTGCGTAATTGTCAATATTAATAACACATTAACGATGTGTAAATATGTCATTTACTCACTAAAGCACTCTTAAACTCTTTGTTAATCATTGGCATATTAAAAACGAAATAAAATTACTTCAAAACAATTATTTTATAGCATGGCATAACTTTTAATAAGTATTGGAAAGTGAAATAAAAACAAATTGACCGCAATTGTAGAGCGAGATAAAATAATGTGATCCACTTACAAGTGTGGCGCAGTAAAGGTTTGATGTAGACGAGGAATTCAAATATCAGTTCTTTTTCATAGTTTTTGTACGTAATTCTAAAGCTTTTCAATTTTCCTGCATGTGCGTCCTAATTTTACTAGCCAAACACTTGAACCATAAACTGACTCTATTTAAGGTTTTTGCTTTAAAGAACAACGAATGTCAAATACTCATACATCCTCAAAACCTTTTATAACTAGTGAGCCGACCAGGCTTCGCTCGCATATATTATACATGTATTACATATATAAACCTTCCTGCAAAATCACTCTATCTTCCAAAAAAAACAGCATGAGAATCGATTGAGTATTTTAAGGTTTGAGCATAAATAGGAATATAGAGACATAGAAAGCGACTTTTTTATACTTTGTAGTGATATTGGACTCGCTTTGCTCTATGGTTTCACCCGCGTTACAGTAACCAAATAATCGTGATGTTAAATAAGTTAGTTGACCTACGGACAGTATAGCAAACCGTAAAAATTTTCTTTTCTCAAAAAGAAAACATAAATACAATCATTATCTTTAGAAAAACTTAATCTTATATTACTCTTATATATTTTCTAATATTTAGACAATGAGTTCTGATTATTATATAAATAATCGGCCAGCTATTATTTCAGGACCTATTAGTGAAGTCTGCATCGTGATCTTTCATTACAGCTTACAAATTATTTATCTATCATCAAATCAACATTGGTATGTATTGGCCAATGATAATAAAATATATTAACACATTGCCTGGTTCCTTTCGCTCGTCACTACCAACGTTTGACATTCGACCCGGTCATATTAGCAATGTGTATGAACAAGACAATGGCTTGCGAAAAACTCCGGTCATATTTCACAACAAACAGCGCTTTGCAGTTGCGTCCGTTACGCTGACCAATAACTTATCGTAATAGGTACTACTGTAGGTTTCCTCATAAATGTGGATATACTATACATAATTTTATATACTTATATACCAGATAATTTACCACGTCCAGCAACAAACACACTTCAAGTTAATTATATTAGAAATATTCTCCGAAATATTTCATTCTTCTTGACTTACCTCAATGAAGCCAGAAATGACATATTATATTGGTCTTGTTAATATTTTTGTGTATTTATACTCTTTAAATTTATATTCTCCTAGTCCTTTACGAAAGATATCTATACTTGCGCCTGAATTACTGAATAAAATGGAGAGCATTGGAATCCGGGGTGTAGCGTTGGAAATGTTTCGTGACTACCTGAGTGGACGAACACAAATCGTTAGAGTCGATCAAAACGATAGTGACGAGCGT
>DWAJ01004658.1:0-12589 GCA_018238005.1 Eurema mandarina
GTAGTGAGTACATATGCACAATAAAGCACACAGAGATAAGTCAGACATAATAAAGGCTTACCCTTGAGTTAATTAATAGCCCGCCGCAGCTATTAATGTCCGACTGCGGCGCCGCGGTGACCACGCCACCCCAAAGTCAAAAGTATCTTTATCCAACTAAAGTAACATTTTACGGGAATACCATTTCATCTCATTACCTATGTTACGTCTAAAATATAAGAGAACTAGCGATCCGCCCCGGGTTCGCTCGCATATGTTATCTATGTATTATGACATTCCTCATGCATCAATCTATCTATTAAAAATCGTTTGAGAATCGGTTGCGTAGTTTTAAAGATTTAAGCAACAAAAGGGACAGAAAAAGCTTGTTGTATACTATGAAGTAAAGATCCATAACGAGTTAAGCCATATCATAGGTGCGATCTAAGACATTCCGTTAGAGATTTCTATATACATAAGTAAATAGTTTTATTGTTGATACAATTGAAAAGTAAGTCTATATACACAAACAGTATTTAATCCAAATTAATAATTAACCTATCAACCTTAAGTGTAATCTATTTCAATATCATATAGAGTTTTGTGTGCTCATAATCCCTGCACCGGTACTAAACTAATTCAACATTTATTTATGTTCTGGAAAACATGGAATCGTGTTTTTGCGGCGTTAACCAGTATTATAACTTTAAGCAAATAAATTGACCTGAAAATATTAAAAAAAATATGATTATCAACTAAGTCCCGCGCAGAGAGGTCGTGTGGAGTTCGTCCACATCTGCGTTTGTCGCGCTTTGATCGGAATTATCTCGACGTAGCCGCTGTACGCCCCGTCCACCGGCAGAAGAGTTATTACGAGACTATTTACTTTATTGATTATTATTATGCCTTACGTATTACTCTAACCAATTACCAAAAAACCGTTTACTTTTGAGGCAATGTCGATTTTTTTTTTCAATACATAGTACAATACTAAGTTGCTTTTCGATGTCTATATACAACGAATTTTTTATGTAATATATAGAGTGATTGAGGAATGTTTTGGTATAATTATAAATATGTAAGTATAAATCCTTTTCTGTAAACGTTGTCTTTTTAATTTCGGCTATTATTTAACCGTAAATATAAGAAACATGGGCCTGTATTTATTTGCAAGGCTCGCTCGTATGTGCTTACATATTTTAATACATATTCTACATATTCTAATGCTAATATATATTTCTTTTAAATTTGATTATTATTTTATTTTTTTTATTACAAAAATCACCATTTCCAGCTGTTGCCGGAATAGCGCATTCTACCACATCCTAAGTAAGCTGATTTACATCTATCATTAACCAAGTTTAAATCACAATCGCCTTTTGCAGAAAGCGAAATTTTAACTTAATCTAGAAGATTTAGCAAAAGTGTTCGGTCATAGATGTTATCTGTTTGCGTCAAACGCGAGTGCTGAGTCAGGACTCAGGACTAAATGCCGGCACGAGTCGAGAGGATGACCATTATTGCATTTTGACCATTTTGAGATAATGCTACCTACTTAAAAATACTTTCAAAGATATCCATCTGTTACCTTTTAATATTAATTTTAAACAACTAGCATTCAAAATAGTTTTTTTTTTTGTAGGATCATACATCTATTTCGTGGAAATTGGCTCTTTAATTTGTATCGAGAAAAATATTTTAATACAGTACCATATTATTTTACTTACGTACTGTTTAGGTAGTATTGTTTACATTATTATTTATCTAAGTCTAATTATATATCTACGGAAATAATATAATCCTACGCATAAATAGACAAATTTCGGTTAGGTATGTGTAGTATATAGTGTATAGTTAATTGCCAAAACAATAGATAAAAAACAGTTTCACATCTGAACTATTTATAAGATAATATGTATTCACTTTATAACGAAGCACCCACAATATTATAACAATATATAATCGGGTGTGTAAATAGGAAGTAATGTCCAATAGTTAGCAGAAGTGGAGCGAAGTTAGCGAGTTGGTGTTAGTTGTACTGAGCGGTCACTCCTCGTTCCGTTCTGATGGCCTGCAGTGCACAGTACGGACAATACACCCAGGTGCATCATTATTGGATATCTGAAAATTTCGTTGTGAGCGACTGAGCCTTGACAAGTGAGGGTTAGGCACGTGAAAATCACAATAATACGCAAAAAAAACGAGTAATCTCAAGAATCGATTTATAAGATGAGATAAACAATACATCAATTTAAAATCATTCAGGCTTAAATTTCACCTAGGTACGTTTTTACACATTGTTTTTTTAAAGACAAACTATTAATTAAACTATTAGTTAAAAGAATCATAATTCTTAAAACGAAATGACAATGTTTAATAATTGCATGATTCTTATATTTCTGTATGATGGAAGCTTCTACAGAAAATCCTGGTGAGACATTGTTCAATATATTTATTGTATTATAGTATTAATATATATTTTAACCATCTGCAATTCGAGCACATACTCGTTAGGAGTCGCAAGTGTAACTGGTCAGTAACTCGATTGCGAGAGCGCGGGTTGCACCTACATTGCGCTTTCATTAGATACCGACCGACCGACCGGACACAGGTGTATAGTATAAGTATAATACGAGTATAGTATTTAACAAAGTCCCTTTCTTCTGTCTGTCCCTATGTATGCTACAATCTTTGAAACTACGCAATCGATTTTCATAGGGTCTTTTATCAGATCGAGTCATTCAGGAAAAAGGTTTATGTTTTAGGAAGGTTTATATGTATACATGTATAAATGCGGATATAACTGCCAGCCGCTGCTTGTCGTAGTAGTAGATATACTCGTATAACCTAACTTATACTACTGAACTATCACGAGCTGAAAAGTTTCACCATCTGATAATTTTATATAGTGTTATGTAAATTTCAGGAAAGAATTATGATGTAGGTTAGTAAACATATGAGCTAACTTTTCATTCGTCATGTGATGACATTTTAAATAACAGATCACTAATCACTATCATTAGATACATTTCAGGAAATAAATTATTTCCTGAAGGTATAATATGTTCTTCATTTACATAGGACATAGAATTCACCGATTTCCAATGATACATTTAACATTTTTAGTTATTATAACCCGTCGACATAATATGATTGCTATAAAATATTATGTTCACTTGTGCGTTATATAAATTATTGACAATTTACTCTTTTAGAAATAATAATATTACTAGTTCCAAATAGATTTGATCAAATTACAGCTGTAAAAGGCAAAACAAATATTTGCTTACTCATCCAATCCATCAGGGATCATAATAACACGCACTCAAATTAATACCTGCCTACAGTGAAATAGATTTGAGCAATCACCGACCAGCCTCACTTGACCCCTACAACGACGCGCGCTCAACACTGCCGACGGTTTTTGAAGCATCTTATTATTGATACCATACTAGTCTTTATGTACAAGGAAATAAGAATTATAATTGCGTAAAGTAATTTGAAGTAAAAGTAGTAACAATATCGACGAATATAGACCTTAAATATTTTGTAAGCGAATAAATACTAGCTTATTAGTGATGTTAATTTTTGGGATATTTAACTAAAAAAGTTTTGAATGGCATTTAGAGTGCTTTTAGAGAAACGATATATTTACGTTCAAACTACTGTTTTAAGGTTTTTTTAAACGTTTTTACGGTGTATTTTGTGGAACAAGAGGCTGTTATTACGAGTGAAGAGCAGGCGCGATGACGCCGAGGGATTTATATTTTTAGCCAATTTTAAATGTACCTAAGTATTATATTTTGAATAGTCTTGTTGTTCGAATATTTAAATAGGCCACCGCATACAGTTTTAATGTCAGAATACTGAAACACTACTCGAATTTAAGTACAACTCAAATCGGTCCGACGCGACGTGACAGTTCGCCGTACAAATCTGTCAAAATCTATACTTGAGGCGTGCTTAAATTTGATTTGAGTTTGAGTCCGAGAATCAATGACAAAAGAAATTTAATCATTCTTAAAGTCTTTAGGTACTCTATGTTACTATAAGATAAAAAACATCAGCAAACAGTTGATAATTGTTATTGTTATAAATGCAATAATTTTGAACAACAATAAACTATAAATTTTTGCAAATAGACACTGTTCTCATAAGCTAATACAAATTGTATCGGTTTGGTTAAAGTTTTTCTACTAAAGTAGCTATATTCGTGATACATTCACGAAGGGATTAAACTCGTATGAATGAACTGTTTCCGCGAACTAGTTGCTCATTTCAATCCCTTTCACTATCAATGAAAGAAATATCTTAATTTTTTATGTATGAAAATAATATTTCTAAAAGTATTATGAGCTGTTGGAGTAGTATGCTGCTTATACAAAGGCTAAGTTCTGAATCGCGCTTATGTATTTTTTTCGACACTTAGCGTATATATACCAATTGTCATCAAACGTTTAGGTTTAGTTTGCGAATCAATCCTACTAATATTATAAATGTGAAAGTTTCTGAGAACGTATGGATGAATGTATGTTTGTTGTTCTTTCACGCAAGAACGGCTGGACCGATTTAGTTGATTTTTGGTATGTAGATAGCTAAACCCTGGATTAACACATATGATACTTTATATCCCGGTATTGTCCCGGGAACTACAAGTACAATTAATAATAAAATAATGAACTTCTAAATTTAGGTGATAATAATATTTGAGGTAGAAAATGTGTACACCCATTCGCCATACGACAATTGTCACTACATACATATATGTCATACATTTGTAAGATCCTCCATGTGCAATCTGTTTTACACTTTGTTATTTGTTAATTTGCTTAGTAAATAGTCCAAAAATAACAACGAACTATGTTCAGATAGGAGAATAATCTGTAATTAATACATTTGCTTGTAGTGGTACTCGGTAGCCAATCTGTTGATGAAGCCTGCAAAAGCACATAGAGTACCTTTTCCTCGGTGGTTCATCGTGTAAAGAAGCTTTTTTAATTATTTTTAGCGCCTTTTTAACAGGTCTTTCAAGTTATATATTGCATTTACTTGTTCTTGAAATTTTTCATAGTTAGAGCAGAATTTCCAATGAAAGCGATTGTTCTCGTAAAGGTTATTAAGCAGAAAGCGATTCCCAAATTGCCTTATTATCTTATAAGAGCCTTAAAATGAATTGTAAGCATCGTTTAACGCGATCGCCCCGCGCCCCGAGCCCCGCGCCCCGCGCCCCGCGCCCTCCGCGCGCTCACCATGTGTTCAGATAGTTCAGGACTTTTAATTATGAGGAATTAAAAAAATAACTATTTGCATTAATAAAACAATAACGCAATATAATATTCTACGTTAATATTCAAATAGAGTTTTTAAATTTAAAATTTAAATTTTAGCCGTAGAAGATTTACAAGACTCGAGTAGTACAAGAAAAGCTGTCTACGTAACTTTGTTAAGTGTTACATTTACTCGTGTTTTTTGAAAATCAAATAAATATCTACAATAAATAATTTTCATTTTCTATCATGCGTTAGACAGACTATATATGCGATATTCGGTAAAATTTATATTAGCATAATGTACTTTTTCGTACATTTAAATGGAACTAATATTTTTTTCATTTCAAATATAAAACATTACAATCTTTTCAAACACCGGGTTTAAGTATATTGTAATAGACAACTTAAATGTCTACCTGTATAGTTACGTGGAACAAGTGTCAAGCTGCAGCTTTTCTCTGATGAAGAATCATCTTTGTACTTCAAATACTTTATAAAATAATTATTGAATACTTTTTTGCTGCTATCGAGTTGTACACTTAGTAACACATTTAGTGTTTTCTTCATTTTTATATTATATACTGGTATTATCTCCAATGTGTCCGCTACATGGGTGCCCCAGCGCGAGCGCTGAAGGCGTCAGTAATGACTGGGCGCGGACGGTCGCGCTTAACACAATTTTTATAGTTGCTCGTCTTCGTTCAGTCGCTCAGATCATTAGCTATTTAAATAGAAAACTTTCGGCGCTAAGGAGCCGTAATTGCGCTGCAAAGTCTCCTCGATTTCATTACCTATTGCGATATTCTTCGTAATAACTCAATGTTTTCATTCTTAGCGGACATTTGCTTGGTGTTTTCATGGGTTTTCATTTTGATATATGGTTTAATACATATTCATTTCTTTATGGTGTAGAGTTTAGTCTACCAATAGAGGTTACCTTAGTTCTTGGCTTATATAGGTGTACAAGGAACTTTGTACACCTATATAATCCAATACTCCTTGTATTAAACAATTCTTCTTTCTATATTAGTATGGATTACTTACATTGCAGTAGACCCACTAATTCCCACTCACTCACGCGTCTATATTGAGTTGTCATTAGCAAACAAAAAGCAATAATAACCATTCTCATAACAACTAAATCTCCAGTCAAATTAGTTTCGAAAATACGATGCCCGGAGGACATTTGTACTCGTATAGCGACGACCTGGTGCGTGCTCCCATCCTATCCATCTATTATCCCGATCACCCCAACCATTTTCCACATTGGCCCGAGGTCTTCAAAACAACGAAATTCTTTATTAAACTATTTTCAAATATACTCGCTCATAAATTTGTTACGGTTCATTGTATCTTCATCAATGCTTTTTTTTGCAAAAAATGTTTTGACTGCGACCAATATTCTTTGGCATAATATCACTCAAACTTATTTTTTTTATTATTTTTAATAAGTTGTATTAAAGATCAATTAGTGTCTTATGACATCTGCTGTTTATATTTAACTTTTTGACGTTATTATTTTAAGAAACTGGAAGTATTTAATTTATAGGTCTCAATAGATTGTATTCCTGTAAAACATTTTTAAACTAAAAACATTGTCAAATTAGAAACATTATCTCGAGTGAGCGTACAACAAACAGCAAACAAGCAATCGTGCCGTCTCGCTCGCTCTAATGATATTAAGCATCCATTTTTGTAAGCGCTTGGAGCCCGATTCAATTTCAAAGTCATTTGTTAGAGCATAAAACAATTATTAAAAAACGAGTGATTCGGAGAGCAATTTGCCGCGTTATGTCGTTCAGTGTCGCCACTCGGCACTCGCACTACGGCCATACTACCTTAGATATTACAATAGAACCTTATTACAATTTGTATTTAATACATTTTACGTTTGATAACATTTTATCTTGATTCACAGTAGATAGAACGTGTTTGAAGTTCAATATAAAAATTAAAATTATAACCCCCTTTTTTAATGAGAAAATAATTATATTGAGTTTTTTTTTGGAAATTTATAATTGCATCAGTATTGTATTAGGAGAGAAGTCCTCACCTTGTTCCCAAGATATATATATACGTATTTTTAAAGACTACTATAATACTCATAATAATAACCTACCTATTCCGTAGATAGGTAGGTACTATTATTACAAATGAGTGATTCTGTTACAACGGATGAAATAAGTAAGTAGGTATGACCATATGTAAGTTATAATGAGCAGACTTGGGTGTGACATAAACTTCATACATCACAGAAATTCCCATAGAAAGATCCAGAATGTTTTGTATTGCTAATTTGCAATTGTATCGGATCACGTTTCCGAAGCGTAACATGTTGTGATTGGGGAACATTTGTAGGTTAGCAAATGGTTTGATAGCAAACCGGTGTTTAAGTCGGCGCTGATTACAGGGAATAATACTGTAACGAAAGCGAGCTGGCGGCCTCCTGCTGGCTTTACGAAACTATTATAATACTAGCCGTTCCCCGCGGCTTAACCTGCGTAGTTCCCGTTCCCGGGCCACTAGCGGGATACGAAGTATCCTATATCTACATACCAAATTACAACTCAATCGGTCCAGCCGTTTTTGCTCCAGCTGTTTTTGCGTGGAAAATTGACATACATACATCCATTTAAAACCTTAAGAGCTACAATAAGAAGTTTGGAGATAAACGCTTGCAATGAACTTAAGATTCAAATGAACAAATAACTGTGATGGTACTGGCAAATTTCGCAGAGGCTTAATTGATCATTTTGCAAATATGTATAAATTATAATCCATATCATGTTATATTAAATTTTAATTTTGTGCATGTTGTGGACGCCATTAAGTATGGCGACATTATGTCTACTGTAAATATTTTAAAGTGTAATATGCCTATATGTTTTTAATGTACGTCATGTTGGCGACCCCTTATTATAAATAAATATAAAAAAAAACAAGATTTATTCCAACGAACACATATTAGAAATTATTAAGTCAATCATTAAAACTTTGATTACTACGCATAAAAACCTAACTTATTACAATCTTATGATTTCTTTCTGACAGTAATATTAAATAATTAAGTATATTAAATTATTTAAACTTACTAACTAGCTAACATTACTTGTATCAAATAAACCGATGTAGGGGCCCTACAGAGCGGCGAGTAACAAAGCTGTGCGGCGTCCCGCGGTGTCGCTCGCGATTGTAAGTTATACTTAACGAATAATTGCACCGCTGATATCTGATCGTACGAGCTCACAATTATTACTAATGTATTTAAAACATCTGCTTAACATGGGAGAGTTTTTACGACTTTTTTTCGTAATATAACATCATGGTTTATAAAAATAAAGGAAGGACCCAAACTATTTATATTTAGTGATTAATGTCGCTAACGAACATTCAATAGATTATGTATAATTATTTCATGTGTAGGTACTTTTGGTCTGGTATATATCTCACGTTGGTTGGGCCACCTTACTCTACTGCAGGTCAGTAAAATTCATAAATCAGGAGTTATTATTATCAAGTTTCATATTATTCACATGAACACAAATTTTAAAATAAAACAAGATCACTTGATGCGGAAGAAGCCGCCAGGAACAATTAATTCGAAATAAATACGTGGAACATAGAAATGAGTGATAAAAGTAGATTCGAAACAATTTCCTACTGTAAAACATAACATAAAATTATGGTATCTTTACCGCTGTTAATTTCAATAAGTATAAAGTGAACATATGTAATATGAAGTATTTAAACTTATTAAGAGCCAGAACAAAACACATAAAACTCAACTAAAACTCGTTCACTATCACAATAGCGCGCCTCGATAGATTCATGCAATTGTATAAAACACCCGTCAACAATATTAACATCTCTCCTTCAATACAAATCAACAACCATAACACGATAACAATGGTTTTGCAACTAAATGCTTCGCAACAACCTTATTCTTATAGATGTAAGGTTCAAAATAGAAGAGTTAAACGGTCGATAATGTTGTATCGTTAGTAAAAAGCTTAACATTTGTTTAGGGCGTACCTTATAGGGACGAGTTAAATTGAATTTTAACACTAAATTGTTGAAGGGTCGTCAGTGAATTGCATTCTAATGAGATATTTGTAGCATCACCTCCCCTCCCCCCGCGCTCCCCCGCACGCAGGCACACAGTAATCATGTCACCAATTAATGTTGATGTTCTATTGCAAAAATGATCGACAAATTATTACGAAATTATAATTTTAGCGTATATATTTTAGAAAATGGAGTTGAAAAAGATTGTCCAAAGGCAATGCAGGTATGTGAAACGAAATCAAATATAATTAATTCACGCCCAAACTTTAACGTAAATTAAACTTAAGGAAAGGGTATCTTATATTTGTATATTTGTATTTATTAGGTTTTAGGTCTAAAGATATTTATTCTCAAAAAAGATTACAGTAATTACCTACTTGAGAACGTAATATTAACTAACAACTCATTCACTGGTCGTCATTCAATGATTTACCCACTCACTGCATTCGTTTATTCGGAAAGGAACATTTCGTTGTAAATATAATTTGAAAGTGATATTTTGAATACAGTGAGTGAGTTTCCATGTTTTATTTCTTGATGTTAAAAAGCTCTCCTTCTCCTTCCTGCAAACGTAATCGTTTTTCGTCCGTCTTTTCTTGCTTTGGATTTATTCGATATTGAAAAAAAAATTGACTAAAAAGAATTTATATTAATAACCTCATTATAACTCTACTAACTGTTGCCCGCATTTAAAATATTAGTATAGGGTGTTGGTACGTATCTACTACTTATTACATACTATGTATTTTTTCAACTATGTATTTTTGAAAAAAATTGCGTAATTCTACCAGACTAGCACAAAGTCCAGCTGTTCGCTCGCCGCAGATCCACAATCAGCGAGCTCGAAGCAGCCGTGTCTATTGTGCGGTGTGCCTATGTTCCAACAGCATTGTCCCAGAAGCTTCCACGAAAGTATTATATTACGCGGCATTACAAAGTAGCGACCGCAAAGCGTATCGCGCCCAATCTCACAGTAGCCAATAATTATGTCGCAATGTTTCTTTTTCTGTTTGTTGAGACTTGAGATGGAGTTACCTTCTCAAATGACACGAACGATACCGCCGAATTGCCGCGCCTTTGAACGATAAATGCTATATACGAGTATTATGTAATAAAGCGTGCATATTGTATGTCGATTCACAATATAACGCGCGACAGATTGTGATTTACAATTTCATACTACATCTTAACATATTATAAAACAAAGAAGCTTTCTTCTGTCTGTCCGTATGTACCTAAGCCTAAATATTAAAAACAATTCAATTCAATTCTAAAAAATATTTTTTTCTCAAATCAATCTAAAATCATGAATATATCATCTATTTTAATACAACATAATATCAAATAAAAGCGTTCTCGAAACATTTATAGAACTAATCTTATTATCAATGCAAACGAACCACAAACACATTGTATTTATTTTCTACAAAAATCCGCAAACATCCTAATCTCATCCGAGCGTTATCGCACAAAGCAATGGTCACTTGGAGCACATTCATACGGCCACTGGACCCTTTGTGCCCTTTGGGTCCATAGGGGCCTTGAAAGGTTTCCCGGAATACTCCGCTATAGAAAGCTTGAGAGCAAATCTTAACTTTTTATTGAATCCCGTATAGTTAAGACGCGTTACCGCGGAATAACTTGAACTAATAAGCTTCTTAAGCAGTTTATATCAACAGATATTGGGATTAAAGCTACGGTACACTTTCTGTGTCTGGAATCAATATTAAAAATCTTTTAAAAACACAATTATACTAAAATAATCAAAACTTTAACTTTTTATTCTATCTTCTGTGAACAGGTTTTTGAATAAGACAATTTAAGTAAGTAGATAATAAAAATACATTATTAGGCCATCGGTAGGAAGTCTCGGTGTCGAGGTTCGATTCCGCCGAGTGACGATACCTCCTCTCAATCTAGAGCCCTGTTTCAGCGCTAGGCGTGTGCCCACTCGATACTACATACCGATTGTCGATAAAGCAGTTGTGCAAGAAAGTGGTATGTTAGCAGTACTAGTATGTTTTGTAATACTTATTTGCCTTTATAAGACATCGCATCTTGTAGTTTGTTTAATAAAATGTCTTCTCTGTTAAAGAGTTACAATCATTCATACATGCAATCTCCATAAATCTGATAGATTGTTTAACACAGTATTAGTTCAGATTTATTGTAGTAGAATAATAGTACAAATTGTGTTTACTATAAAAAACAGAACAAATACTTATTATTTATCATGTCATAATCAGAATATTTTTCTTCGAGTAATAATTAATCATTAGATATATAATTACAAAGTATAAAACAAAGTCGCTATGTACACTTAAATATTTAAAAACAATTTTAATGTGGTTTTTTATCAAGAGTGATTTAAGAAGAAGGCTAACGTGTATAACACATATATAAATGCATGTAAAACCGCCGGGCGCGGCTAGTAGGACTATAAAAATAATTTTAATATGTCGATACAGTTTATCGACTGAGAGTCGGCAGTCGGCCCCGGAGGGCGGGCGGGTCGAGCGCGCGAAATTGGAGGAAAACTTTCGTGAGGGGAAATAAAATGGGATTGATAAAAATTGGAAGCAAGCCGCTCGCACAGGGCCGCACTGTACATTGAATAATATGCGTTACAATATATTGTTATATATTTTATTTTATTATAAAGACTTTATTGGTAAAAAATCTGAAGGCGGTTTGACTAAGGTTGAAAGGGGTTCTTGCTACAACTCGTATAAATTTAAGGTATGAAACTTTTTTGTATATTTTTATTTTTGTAAAAAACTTTTTTAACCAACATACGTTATTATGAAGAAAAAAAATGTTATCTTAAAGTATATAAAAATGCTATAAATCTTAGATCAAGAATGCCAGGGATAAAATAAACGGTGTCCAGATTATTTGGTGAAATCGAATAACAGCTTGATTAATATATTCAGTGAGTATAAAAAAGGGATTTTCTGCATTTAAATCAATTTTAATTTTTTAAATAAAATAATATTAGATAGCATAGAAGAAATCGCGACTTCCGTGGTTTTATTACTAAAAGTGTACTCAAATTATGAACTACAATTTGCAGTACCTACTTATAAACGCCTTATATTTATGGCTAAACAAAAACTTAAAATAATTTCAGTGACATAGGTACGGTCGGAATCCCCGCCTGCACCATCTGAGGGCCTGAAATTCACTTAGCTTCGTTTGTCGAAGCTTTTCGCCTCTTGAAAGTTTTCAATGGCCGGGAATCGAATTGCGCCTCACACCTGACGCCACACAGCGAC
>DWAJ01004659.1:0-12588 GCA_018238005.1 Eurema mandarina
AATCCATTTCTAAGTCTGTATATATGTGCAGGATTGTTTCTTAACAATATGTTTAATTCCAGGTAATAATGGGCGACAGAGCCGCAGCAGAGCGGGCCTGCAAGGACCCCAACCCTATCATCGATGGAAGAAAAGCCAATGTCAACCTTGCGATCCTTGGAGCTAAGCCGAGAGGGAATTTAACGCCAGGTGAGGGTTAAACGCTTGTATTAACTACTAGACTTTCGTATCAACTACATAATATACTAACTGTGTCCCGCGGTTTTACCCGCGTAATTCCCGTTCTCGGGGCAATACTGGGATGTAAGCTATCCTATCTTTTAAGTTGGATCAAACTACACACGGTGTGCAAATTTTATTATAATCGGTTAAGGGTTTAGGAGTCCATTGAGGACAAACATTGTGACACGAGATTTATATATAATATTAAGATTTGTGTAAAATATGATCAAAACTTCATACACATTTTTAAGTAGACCAAAAATTCGAATGCTACAACTATGAAACAGATCGTTTTCTAAACGCTGAATGCATTTATTGATTGATTATTGGTGTATATCTAATTTTAAAGTGTCCTTATAGGGTATTTCGATAAGATAATGAATCTATAACGATTGGAGGCATCTAGATATGTATAAAGCCGAAGAGTTTTTTTTCAAACGGTTTAATATCTAACTATGCGTTTGAGTTTTTTCTAATATAACTGCACGTTGCTACCATAAAAGATATAGGTTACTAGCTGTTGCCGCGACTCTGTCCGCGTAGTTTTTTATATAAACTTTGATCCACCACCCTCCCCCCCTTTTAACCCTTTTTTCAGTTAAAAAGTAGCCTATGACCTTTCCCAGGCTCTAGATTATCTATCTGTGTACAAAATTTCGTTCAGTAGTTTGAGCGTGATGGAAAGACAGACAGACAGACAGAAAGAGTTACTTTCGCATTTATAATATAAGTATGTATTTGACATTACGTAAAACCACACTGATACGAAAAAAACATTCAAAAGCTAATACATTATCTACAAAAATTCATAACGAACATAAGTCTATCAGCTGGTTCAAATTTTGTTTGACATTTTTTCAACCATACTAACCGACAATGTGGTTAACAAAAAGGTTTACGTCGTGGGTGACATCACTGTGGGGGTATGCCCGTCGGGACATCGCTAGTATGAGTTTAATTATACTTATCTAAGGCTCTCTCGTGTGGCTTAGGCTAACAAGTCGTAGACTTAAAGAATTTAAGCAGACATTTATGTAAATCATAAACTTATAGAAATATAAATAATTTAATTTCCCTTTCCCATTGTTAATTAACTACTAACTACGAGTACATAGATTGAAAGTTATCTTATTTGAAGAATATATAAAAGGCGAAGGCGAAGTCGAATTAAGAAACCTCCTCCTCCACAAACAATATGAAATAACAGCTTATTCTGAAAACACACGGCTTACAGAGTTTCAAGCATATAATTTTCTTCAAACACTGCTAATTAAACCTTGGCATTTCTAGATCTAGCTGTAGAAAATCTAAATATAAAAACAATTGGCCATTGTCTTTGGCAGACATTGCAACAGGTGATAAGATGCAATTAAACTCGTGTTTTAGATATACATAGTATATTTTGGCTTTGATCCACTTTAATGTTGATAAATTAATAGCTTCTTAAAACTACTCATACAAGAATGTAGATTAAATATAACTTTATTTAATCTGTTCTATTATAAAACGGTAACTTTGTGACGTCATAGGGAGCAATTTCTAAATGCATAAATAGAAGCTTTCATAATTTATTTTGTGAGTATTATGATATATCTACTAAATAGAAATGTCCACAAAAAACCTTATTTAAATCTTATTTTTACGTGCTTGAAACCTCGGTAGGTACCCAGTTAGTTTATAGTGAAAGTATTACGCACTATATTACTTTAAGTTTATTATTTAGGGCATAAAACATAATAATTTTAGTATAGGTGATGGCTGCGACTAATTCAAGTTAAATTGATTTTTTTCACGTTCAGTGTTCTAATTTACTGCATACTAAAATTTTCCAACTTTTTAATTCAACAAGTAATAAGTTTTGACAACACTTTAAATTGCCCTACATTTTACCTGATAAGTATGATAATGACAGATAACATACGATACCGCAACAAAATACTATCTTACTATATTATGTTTTGCAACTTATTAAAAAAAAATGAGCACCTTAGAACATAATTGGGATACATATATATTTTTTCCTTCTAATTTAAAACCAATGTGAACTCAAACATAATCTGTACTGGCAGGAATTTTGTATACTCAATTAAAAAGAAAAAGAAACTAGCAAATTCGCGCCAAATTCAAATTCTGACAGGCACACGTCATCGCAAATCAGGAACTATAATCTTAAGGTGACGTCACGTATGATGCGACACCGTCCGCCCTCCGGATGTCCCTAAACGCACCGGAAGCCTCATTAATTGATTGGCTCTCGCACGCAACCCTTGTAGCATGTTTCACTTGCGGTAAAATCTGCTGACGTAATTTATTAACCAACTGTTGAAGAACCCTGCTGTATAGTATGACTATGACCTATGTATTATATTATACATACAAAACTTTATTAAACCCATTCGTTTCGTCCCAATATCAGTTTATCCGTCATAATAACCATTTCGTCGTATTGCGTAATTGGTAATAAAATTATTTTCAATTTTCTTATCTTTGCTTGAAGTAGGAATTACATTTTATCTGTATCAAAGATCAAAATGAATAATCGTATTTATATGTTTATCGATTGGTAATGATTATTAACTAATTAGGTACTTATCAGTAAGGCTTCGTTATCTAATATTAGTTATATTTAAGGAGAAAATAATTTTTTCTTAATTCAGATTCAGGGTTTTTGAGTAATTCCCAAACCACGACTTTATTTGTCGTCCATCGCCGATTCAATGCCATACCCTATTAATAAACTGCAACCTTTCAGGCAATGTATATGCCAAAGATTAATATTTATAATGAAGTCTATACTTATTACAAGAAAGGTTACCCAATTAGTAAGCTGAAGTCTTACAAGATGTCTGTATTTTACATTAATAGTTGAGCTTAATATAGCTACTAAATGCAAATTTTTAATGTTGAAAATAGTAGCGAAAGGTATATAATTATGGTTTTGGCACAAAATTTGCTATTATTTTAGTATTCTGATTCTACGTATTCATTTTAAATTGTATAAGATTATACAGATAATGACAAAATTATAGAACATATCGAAAACAATAGCATTGCAGTTACGCATTTTAAACTGTCATTTTTCAAAATCAACAATGCTACCAATTTAAAACGAGGTCATACAAGAAACTAAATACATGTGTTGTGTATAATGACGCAAAGGTAACCTTACAATGACGTGGTAAAACTACTGTAACAAGCAATAGAATTGTACTATCTAGTATCTACTTGGCTGATAACACCAATCGTACCGCAGATAATGTAATTTCATGTTACCTATCAATTATATTAAGTCGAAATGCCGTTGCTTTTTTGGAATCAATAGATTGTTTATCTATGGTAAATTATAGGTTATATTTTTACATAGACTACAATTTGTTTTGAGATAAACATCGTCGATTCTTGACTTATTAAGAATATGTGGGTTAAGTAGAAATAAACACATTATCTAATTCTTCACGGCAAATGTTTTCTTTATCGTTTCGTGTTTTATTAGTTTTTGTGATTGATGGGTGTGTCATTAGAACAGTGGAAGAAGTATTAAGGTTAGGAATTTTAGTAGGTAATATTCTTTATGTAATTTGAGTTATCGACGTATTTATCTATGTGCTTGTGTGCTTCTTATGAAGGTTGTTTAAATAATGAACATGAATTATTATTATATATATAGAAAGTATTGCCAGAATTTTATTATCTTCTCTATATGTTCTTGCCAATTCATATAGGTATTTTTTTCCCACACCCAATTTAACCAACCAACACCCATTCGAATACAACGTACGCCGAATGTTCGAAACTTAAGTTTTGATTTTGACCTGCTCGAAGGACCAATACCTCGAACATTCATGAAAACCTTAACATATGTGATTTAAAAAACTTAATAGTTAGGTGAAATCGCAGCTGATAGTCACGGAAGTACTCGTAACTACTAACTACGTTTACACATTGCGAGGGGTATAAGTTAACACAATGGGTGCGCGCGCGCATGACGGCCAGCTGCGGTGCGCTACCGGTCCTGCCATATGCCCTGGGGTCACGGTGAGGGATCATGTATTGATTGCCAGATGCAAGCCAATTTTATACACTACCCATTTCCCAGACAAAAGCTCAATAGTCTAGGCTAGTTAGACTGGCAACTGGAATTAAAAAAGATAATATATTATAGTCAATTTTGAAATCTTCTAGCTAATATGTGTATTAAAACAGTAGTTTGTTTTAGTTCTAGTTGGACATAAATATAGAATTGCAAAACGTAGTTTGATTTGAATTGAATCGTCGGAATTGATAAATTGTGTATTTCAGTTTTATTGCACAATTTCTATCAATATTCTTATCCTTATTTCATTTTAATGTATATGCAATGTGTATGAAAATTATGACCTTAAAAGCATAGAAGAAAACACTTTGAACTTAAGTCGTTTAAAAACAGGGGCTGTTAAAAGATTTCTGAACGAGTATATTCCTTTATCTGTCCTGTTACCGTTAAAATCATTGTTTGAGTTAAGATTAAGGTTTACGATGCAGTTCCTAACGTCTGTACCCTTTCATAAATACATCCCAACGGTCTGGTTAGTATCCTTGCCTTCATATAATATTTCTCGACCTGTTTAGGCTCACATTTGATTCCTAAAGGGGCTACGGTAGATAACGGTTAAACTAGTTCATACTTGTTCATTTATTCAGTAACAATACGCGACCGTTATGAGGGTTGTCGATTTGTGAAAGCGTCATCCGCATTCAACAAATTCGTTCTCATCTGTTTACCTGCTGATGCTTTGTCATTCAAATTTTGGGACAGCTCCAATTTTTCAAAATCTCCAACAGCAAAGCGTGTGACACAATAATAATTCTTAATTTGATTTTTTCGGTTCTCTATCTATGTATTCTGTACAGATTTTATCGCGGGCTCATAGATATAGCTTATCTGTCTTCGGCGGCTACACATTGATTTGGCGCCAAGATAAATAAACGTTTTTATGTGGGATTACGCCATTTCCATAAAATCTTTGAAAGCTTTCGATTTTTTAGTTTCTTCTGTATTCAGCAAACGTAGTTACTGTTTTATTTCTGTTTACTATAAAGTGTAATATAAAATCAAATAACGAAGCAACATTGTGAAGTTTATGAATCGTTTAATAGAAATCAGTAGAAAATTGAATATACAATACAATATGTAAAGTAAAAATGTTAAAGGTGACCATGAAACGGTAGACTTTGCATAAAACAAATACTTTGAGGCTCTATTAAAAATTCGTACCATTGTTACCATTATTTGTTTAGGTGTTTCAATACGGGTCGCGGGGACACGAACGCTAAAGACTCGAACGAACAGTACTTGTTTATACAAATTTAACTGCGGTACTATTTAGTAGCCTAGTTTCTAAATACACTGCGACCAACGAGCGATTCAGGCGGGCGTCGATTATGAAAACATTGTTAAAGTTTTATTATATGGGAGTGTTGATGAGGGCCGGCACTTGTCCAAACATCGCGCGCCTGAATTATTGAACGCACCGCGGTCATCGATTTACACCTGTCCTGTATCATCGAAACTTACAAATTATAGCGTACTGTTAGACTAAGAATGCTTCCTTTCTTGTGCTTCTAATGAGATATTGTCTTATTCTTATTTAGTTTGAGAAAGGAAAATAAATTGGTAATTCTGAACAAGAGTATACGGTGGTGTTATAGTTAAAATTGGTTAATATATTGATAGCTAGGTACTGCGACATTGATTGAAAGACTCAGTTCCGGCCCATTACAGATATCTTGAATAATATAAGTCACATAATTGACATAATTGCAGGAAGTTTTTCAGTAATGAATATACCGTTTAGTGCTTAATTGTACATGTCTAATTCCACAGAGCGTAATGACGTCATGCAAGTTTGCAAGTCATCATTGATTAATGAAGTTCGTGGGTGCGAATACAAACGAGGGTTTGTTTTAAGGGGTTCATTTGGCCCCTGTCTTATAAAAGTATGAATTGTTTAATTCAATTTCAATTTTTTTTGTGTAAAGGTTTCAGTTTCGGCAGAAGACTGAAATACCTGAAAAGGGAAACCACAATTATTGTTTGGTGTAAAACAAGTATGATTAATTTCAGGAATATAATTCAAATCGTATTTGATTGTACTATGTGCTGTGTTCCTTTAATTATGCTATATTAAGATTACGATAGGAAGACCGTATGTCTGTCTAATTTAATGCGTTAAGTTTATATGTCAGCTACATGTAAAGTTAACGTAAGAAAGTCGTGATTTGAACCCACAGTTTCGTCAATCTTCTTCGTACTGATCACAATTTCCTACATTAGCCCCATGTTCCAATGCAATGAATTTTCCACAAATTCGTGCATGAACCTTCATGTAGGGAATGTCGACTGCTTTACTTAAGCTAGCAACCCCAAATAATAGCGTGCATTGTGGCCGCCCTAGCTTTGCTCACTACACTATGCACACTCCCCGACTCCCAAACTATTTTTATTTCGGCTCAACCGTAGTGCACTGATGAGTCCGCTTGCACGATCAATAAATAATTTAAACCAGTGTTTTTGTTGGAAAATCGATAGCGTTACGTGTAATTGTATGAGGTGAAGCCATAATTGTTGGGCCGCACGTGATCGTATCTAAGTTTACAGTAATCGCCTATATCTATATTCAGGACGGTGTGTAATTACTGTTTATTTGACTCAGACTGAAACCCCTGGTATTGATATGCTGACGCTACTTGTACTCGTGTCCACTAATATAATCAGCCACTGAAAAGAATTCAATACGACTCACCCATTTACATAAGCGAAGTAATGAGTATGTTGATTGTATTACGTTTGATAAAATAGTAGGATAATGATAATACATTTGAAGATCTCATTTTGAACTCTTACCAAAAATTCCGAGCACCCACGACTCATGTAACAATTGTTTGCAACTACTTTTGTATCTGCGTAGGAAAAATTTAATTAAGAGAATTTATTAGCTATACCGTCACGTTGTATATGAGCTAATTTAAAAACACGCTTATAAAGGGGCGACGAGAGTTTTCTAGCACTATTGTTCTACTGCTATAGGCGTCTTGTGTACCGCCCCTTGTTGCACCATGTAATGCGATCCCTAGAGGCGACTTCCGTAAGAAGCCCCGCTGTAATCCTCCGATATTGCAGATTATACGTACTGGATATCGATTCCAAATCGTGTCAATGCGATTCCAAGTTTAAAACTGTATATACCATACTGTTAAAAAAAATTTAAAAAAAAAAGAAACATCCAAAGAGGTTGTAATTGACTCCAACACGACACATTTCGTCGTTATCTGTACTTTTTTTTTGTAGGTTTAAACAGTCATTAAAATCTACGCAATCCGGGCAGTAATATAAACATAATCTAATGCAAAACATAAAATATTCCTCTGTTCTTTCGCAAAGGTTTTACAAAGTACGAAGCTTTATTCATGTCTTAATTATTATTTATGTACAACAGCTGGCGAGCAGAGGTTGGGTGCGAGGCAGTCCGTCCGGCGAGCGACGTGGTTATTTATAAAACAAGAGTTGCGTCTCGTTTTGTCTTCAGTTGCCTCTTTATTTTGTCCAAATATACGTAGTTTTGGGAACGTCGCGGCCGCCTCGGCCACGAGACGCGACACCAGAGCTGGCTTTGCGCCAAAATCTGTTTTCTCGACCGATTTTCTATTGTCCAAGCTAACATTGTTTGCTTCTTTCACGAGAACCACGGCCACAAGCCAATACTTTATTCGTATCGTAAAAGACTACACTTATGCAACGCCTAGTGAGCATGACATGTAATATAAAATCCTGGTGTCGCCCCGCATAATCTTTGCGTTGGTGGTAATTTATCTGGCACGTGTTTATAAAGCTGCACGGTCTGCGTCTAATACCATAACTATATTTAGTCTAAAATTTATAACGTTGTACGTCAGAGACGACACCGGTGTGATCAAAAGGAAGGCCACCGGACATGCCAAACTGTCACGGTCGTGAAAACATTATGTTTGGTCACACAACTGGGCCGTGGTATGACTGCTCTACATCTATTCCTGCGCCTGTAAACTTACATGACAGATTACTGCTACATTGTACTAGTTACTCTTTATAGACTCGATTTATAAGATTTTATTGCTTGTTTTCGGCTTCTGACATGATTATGAATTCACGGAAGTTGTAAACGATGTTTAATAGATTACGTTGTCTATAACTTGTTGGTAATGTGAGTAAACTTATAACAAATAATACGTAATAACGTTTCGTGGTTTATACTTTGCGTCGACAGCCCCCTGCCCTGAACATTCCGCCTGCGTCTAAAATCGTATTTCCGTAGAATCCTTACAAACGTCGTTTAGCTCTCTCTGTCGGCTTGGCAGTTCGACGACCCGGACTCCAATACTGAAAATGCGCAAAAACATTCAAAATAAACTTTATATACTTTAGCAGAACGTGCACGATCACTGCTTCAGACTGACTTGTGCACAACTTTTTTTGGAAAATCGTCATATTTTTGGTTAAATATAAAGTAGATCCATTATGTTATGAAATCGATAAGGTCGAACAAACTGGATCATATGGGGAACAAAGAGATATATTATAGCCGTAATGCGACGCTGCAGAGGAAAAAATTAAATGAATCAGATAAGGTTTATAGTGGACAGTGGTCCGACCTCGGCCGTCAAATGGCACGCCATCGATCGAATGTGGTGGCACATCACGCGTGTATCAGGCACGCGAACATACCCTTTGATTTGAATGCTTTATTGCTTCGACACGGTCACTTTAGGGTTGTCAATATAAACCGAACACATCAACGTCCTATACGAAGCTCATACAATGGCACAATAATTACATTACTCATAAAAGATTTGTGATATCAGATTTCATCCAAACTACGCGCTCGCAACATATAATTTTTATTATACAGCGCACTAATGACTTGATTGCAATTTGTGATGAAAATGATTGTTCACGTTTATAGAAGGTCGTGCATTATCGTGACAGACGAACCGAAACATCATCCGGGGTACTCCGGATGTAATAGTCGGTGAAATTTCACCACACGTCGCCACCAAATAGCTTAGCTGGACAGTGGTCATGCTTCTATGGCCATTACACATCAATCAACGTTATGCAAACGCCATTTAAACAAGCTATTGTGACGCTTTTATTATGAAACAATGCTAGGGCTGTTATTTGGTAGTCTTTGAAGTCAGGCTCATAAATCCTGCAATAATGCCATCGGACGATACTTAGTGCCGTATCACGTATGCCATTTATAGCTGGGTTTCTCGTCTTCTTGTCAAGAAGTATCTGGCTGGCGATGCCCGGGCGTCGAGCGACCGAAATAGATGCAGCCTCGCGCTGCTTAACAATGCAATAAAAAGAAATTAACATTTCGAACGTCGCCTGAGCTAAGTTGGCTCTTGTGTCATTTGGAAGTGGTCCAATCTCGCAGTGATATATTTTACCGGAGTCTTCTTTAGTCGCTTCCGTTTAAGTGGAATTAAAATAGATTCTTTTGAGAGCATGTACTACCTACATAGCTATGATGACAGATGATATTTTTCCGTTGAGATTTTAGTTTGGAAATCTTAAGATACGCGTGGGCTATTTATGAGATCGTTTCGTGAACACCAAGCTTATCTTTAAGTCATTAAATGTGTCTGATTTGTTTCAGGATTCGGATTGGCTGCGGCGGCCGCTGCCGGAGTTCGGGCAGGATACCAAACAGTGTTACCGGCTCACTACGGGTAAGTCCAGTTTGGCACCAAAGCTTATTGCATTACACTTACATGTTCAATGGTTCAACACCACGATGTTTGCCAGCACTAGCGGTGTTCAGTTGCCGCTGAGACATCTCACGAGACAAAAATCAGACAACAAATTACTGCATCTATGCACTAAACATGGGGTTTCCCGGTCTAGGACAAAGGATACAAAAGCTCCTCTACAAAGATGCCCGCCCTATTGTAGTTCAGTAGTTCAAGTTTCCTTGCCATCTCTGTTAAATGCTAAAACTACAAGACTAGTTTGACTGTAGGTAAGTAATATGAGAGCGAAGCGCCGTGGAACAAGAACAATTAGCTGAGCTGACTTTTGTCTCGGTAGATGAGGCGAGCGGCGTCGCGGAGGCGCAGCGGCGCGGCGGCCGGCGGACCTCGTCTAATCTAAATAATCAAACATTTTCACATAGGTATCTATGGCAAGAGTGAGCGTGAGAGTGGATTTTTTCGTTTTGGGTGTGAATTAGTCGATTGGGTTTTTTAATGTTTACGTTTTGAAGCTATTTCGTTGCGTGGGCGGCGCCGGCGTGCAGCGCCACGCGGGCGCCGCCCATCGCCCTCACTTTACGCATCGTTCTCGACTCAATGTTTTACTTTATGTTTTATGCCGTGTTCGTGTAATATTTTTGATTTGACATGAGTTTTGTTGGTGGTGGATTTCGTTAATACACTTACAATGTCCGTAACCGAATGTCCCAGGTAGCCTGTGGCGCGTTTTTTCTGATAATTCACATTAAGGTCAAAGTGATCGAGAACAGGAATTATCGAAAACTTTTCTTAAAAAATACCCAATTGGCGTTTGATTTGGAAGGTTATACCTAACAGAATTTTATAAAAAAGGTTATGAAATTCTATGAGTTTGTTTCTAAATTCAATTTTCATTATGTATCAGCGGGTCACGAGTTATGAGTCCATTCACTCTAAAATGAGTTCATTTGTCGTTCGCGCTTAAAATATAAATAATTTTTATTATTTATAACTGTGAATGGTCTCGATGGGATTTTCTGTTACGTTTGTCCATGGTTTAATAACCTTATAGAAAATCATGGATATAATTACCTGTTAGTAAGAACGCCGCCGTGCTATTGCGAAAATGATCTTGTAGTTATAGTAGTATAATTATTATCACCACCAAACGTCCCACATCTGAATATTAATTGAACAGATATATATGTTTGAAAAGTAAAGAATTAGTCACCGAGAAAGATCTAGAAAATTCTTCCTTCACGTTTTATTCAAATATATGATTTCTTTATGTATTAGGAATGCATGATTAAGTTACTATGATGTTACATTCAATTGACAGCGTTAGGTTTCTAACCGTGTTAGTAGACGTTTTATTTTAAGTACATTTTAGTTTTCGTTTTCAATTTTGTATCTATGTAGATGTGACGCTTGTGTGATGTTTCGCCAGTTTTGTTTATAATGCTCTTTTCGCGTGTTTTTGTTTTACAACTATCCTTTCCTAGACACATAGTTCTTCGAGTCAATGGACCAGTTAACGTTAGATATAATCTGTAGACGTTCATATGTAAGTAGGTATTGTGCTCGCGAATAGGGCTAGAATACCACAGGTGGGCGTACTGTGCGGGCGGAGTTAAGATTCGGGCGTTTACAACGCATGCGTATTCATCTCGATCTCCTGTACCAAGCTAATCTTTAATGCCATACACATTAAATGCCAATCAATCCATCTCTATTGGCAACTCGTGCGAGAGCAAGACGGAGACTAGGAAAATCACGAACCACGTAGCGTGGTACCGTCGAGGGCTCTCCAAAAACGCTTATACCGATGTTTCTAGCACCCTTTAAACGACTTGACCGCCTGTCGACATCGCATTAGAGAAGATTCGCAAAGTCAACGTTTCTTTCATCTGCCACAGTTTTTCTATTTTATTCTCTTTGCCGATCGAGTGAGGCCTTCACATTTCATAGAGGAATTAGGTTAAAAGTTTCCACTCGTGATATTTCGGCTTTGGTATATCCCAAGATGTGTTTTTCTCGCTTTCGTCAAGGCCGAATGTAACTCCAAATTATCTTTTAATCTTATCGCGATAGATCTGGCGGTGTGCGCGTATAAATGGGTATTTTTGTCGCGGCGAGCCGGGCGGGTGCGGTAAATGAAACTTTTCCTGCGATGCACGGCGGCGGTTTACAATATAGCTAGCGAACTCACAAAGCCAGAATCGATGTCTACTAACCAGAGAGCTCGTCTATCGGCTGGGTATATTAGGTGTGACGTTTTCGGGTGTTTAGTGATGCAGTATGTAGCGTACTAAGGTGTGTCGTTATCGGCAGATTGTCTCCGGGCTACGTGTACGGGACGCCGAGTTACGTGGGGACGGTCGGCGGGATGAGCGCGGGCGTGGGCGCGGGGGCGGGGGGGCTGGTGCAGCTGCCGCAGCTCCAGCACGCGGCGGCCATGGCGGCGGCCAACCACCTGTACGAGTACCAAGCCGCCGCCGCGCAGTGCGCCGCTGCCTACCAGCAGCAGTACGCCGCCGCCGGATTCGCTCCATACGCCACCGCTGCAGGTAACTGAACTTAAACTAAATCACATGTATAGTTCTCGCCACGGATGTT
>DWAJ01004660.1:0-12586 GCA_018238005.1 Eurema mandarina
GTGTAGTAGTAGAAGGTAGTTATATAAAAAAAAGCATGAGAATCGGTTTCGTTGTTTTAAAGATATAAGCATACATAGGGATATAGGGACAGAGAAAGAAGACTTTTCTTTTTAGGCCTTAGTATATTTTTAATGTTAGAGAAAAAATGTGACTTAGAAAGTGCCTTTGTTTTATACTATGTTGTAATTAAATAAATGTAACTCACCTTCCGTATGTGATATTCCATGACTATAGTATGTCCGGTCCAATTGCATATGACACAGCAAGCTTTTACATCCATTCCTAGCCGCTCCATATAATCCTGGAACATAAGATTATATAAATAAATAAATATTTTCAGGACATTTATATACAGCGCCATCTAGTTCCAAGCTAAGCCGAAGCTTGTGTTATGGCAACTAGATAACGGAATAAATTACATATAAATACTTTTGTAAATACATACATACAATACATAGCAACACCCAGACCCCAGAAAAATAAAAATGTAAATTACAAATATATTTTTCCGGTGTGGGAATCGAACCCACGACCCTTCGCGCAGAAAGCAGTTGTGTTACCACTGCGCCAAGCGGTCGACAAAATATAATATATACATTTCAGGACACATACACAGCGCCATCTAGTCCCACGCCAAGCAAAGCTTGTGTTATGGCAAGTAGATAAATAACATATACATACTTTTCTTTTTTACCCAGACTCCAAAAAATACAAATGTAAATTACACGCATAACTCATGCTTATAGACCAACTGTGGTAATTATTGTTTGTTAGAAAAGTTAATAAGTATTTTATAAATAAGAAGTTGGGCCCCAACTTCTTATTTATTAAGTAGAGGAGTAGGAGGAGGGTAAGATTGTTTGAACATTTACTTGGTATGGAGTTCAATATTATAAAATAATATGTCTCCAACTAAAGAGAAAAAAATCCATGGGTTTGTTTGCTTAAACTTATTTAGAAAAAATCGTCATTAAAACTGTATAGCATAAACATTAATCAAAGGAATACGTGTTTTCATTTAGTACTAATATATAGATATTGCTGATTTTTTTAAATAATTTTAAGCGAACAAACACATGGATTTTTTTTTTCTAAAACCAGTCTATAAAACCAAAAAATATTTTTAACTTGTTGATATTGTTATAAATATGTAATATATAATAATCCAACCAAAATTTATATAAATTTAAAACTGATATTGTCGTAAATTATAATAAAAATCTCACCCCATCTTGACTTATTATTTCGAAAGCATCTTCAACCATTTCCGGTATACTGACAGAATCATCGACAGTATTGCTCGTGTCGGTCGGCGATATTGTATTAGTTATATCTAAAACTATATTTTATATTTATTGTATTTATTATTTCTTTGTTACATTACACATACATATAAAAACTAAGTTTAAGAATAATTATTATATGACTCCCTCGCACTTATAAAACTTTTTTCCAGTTAAAAAAGTAGCCTATGTCTTTTTTCAGCACAATCGGTTCAGTAGTTTTGGCGTGAAAGCGTAACAGACAGACAGTGTTACTTTCGCATTTATAATATTACATACAGAGTGGATATTGGAAGAAATTCTGTTATAATAAATAAATAAACTACATTATTAGATAATCTTAAGCAGATAGAATGGTTTTTAACTGGCGGCCTTATCAATGAAAAGTGATTTCTTCCAGGCAAACTTGAAATAGAAGTAAAGCGGATGGCGAAGTTCAATTTATTACTTAAAACATACGTATTCTTCTTGAATCACTCTATCTATTAAAAAAAACTGACGAGAATCGGTTGCGTATTTTTAAACATTTAAGCATACATAAGGATATAGGGACAGACAAAGCGACTTTCTTTTATACTATGTAGTAATAAGAAAAAATAATTACCTGCAGAACATAAAGAACGTCTTTGGGTCCCTTGTTCAGTGCACTTTAGGAAATCAGCTAACCTCTGATTCATATTATTTCTATAGGTGCTTTCTGGACCACAACCTGATACATGTTAAATAAAATTTTTTAATTGATTACTTGCAATTTTATGTTATGTATAGACATTAAAAACAAGGTTTCTATGACCTTTCCTTTTGTCTCCTGAAAAATCTCCAATAGGGACATTTAGCAAATTAAAAAAACATTAGACTAATCTTATATTAAAAACAAAAAGACTTGCACAGAAAACCAATTACATATTATGTATAAAGGTGCTATATTATAAAATTAAGAAAAAAATTGTATTCGAAAAAAGAATAAGGTCCCTTTTTATTTTCTTTTTGTTAAGAGTTAGTAATTACTATTAGATTTGTCTATTAATTTTAATTGTAAATGGTTAATTTTTTAAATTATATATTGCCTACAGGTAAAGAAAAGCACAAAACCAATATTATACAAATGCAATGCAAATAGACTCCACATATAAATAACCTTAATAAATAAGAAGATAAATCAGATCTTCCACGCAAGAAAAAAAAAAAAACATAATAATTAAAGCGCTAGTAAGAGCATTTTTTTTATTAAACATGGCAACAACAAAAAAAAAGCAAAAAGCACTCACTATAATTGTGCATCATATCAGCTGTGGTCGGATGAACTTTCCTGAAAGCCATGCATTTTAAGCTAGTGCAAATGTTAGCAAAGTTATATATAAAGACTTAGCATTATAACTTAGTTCACACTTAAGGATTATTTTCTTAAGGTTTAATTTTCTTATCTTAACCGTTTCCGGATGATGTCGAACAGGCACCATGTAAAGCTTTTGAGTATGGCCTATGGTGCCCGAGAGGATACAAAATGTAAAAACACCGCCGCACGGAATCGGTTAAGATAAGAAAATTTGTTAAATGAAAAGGTTAAACAAAACACCAGGGTGAAGAAAAATTTTAATCAGATTTTTAGGGTAGTTTTAATTTCATCTATAATTAAGAAATTAAATACTGCATACTGAATAGGTGGGGAAACTTTTAGGCGTAATAATTAAAACTAAATTTTACCTGTCATTTTAATACAAATAATCAATACTAATATTGTAAAGAAGTAAAGTTGTGTGTTTGTTAAATTGTAAGGGGTGGTCTCAAGATCTACTGAACCCATTTTAAAAATTCTTTCACCCATAGAAAGCCACATTATTGCTGAGTGTCATAGGCTATATAAAAAAAAGGATTTTTAACATTATGTCCAATGAAGTGGGCACTGATCCGCTAGTAATTAATAAAACAGTGATAAAAATAACCCAATAAAGCTAAGTTCATGTTATAGCAATAACATTACCAATTAAATTTGCAAACACAATTTTTAATTAGAAAATTTTTAGTTTTTTTTTATATTGAAGCTCCACTACTTCTGAGAGTCAATCACAATTGCATCAAAAATGTTAAAAACTCATATGATATGTAAAATTATAATATATAAATATTTTCAGGACATTTATACACAGCGCCATCTTGTTCCAAGCTAAGCAGAAGCTTGTGTTATGGCAAGTAGATAACAGAATAAATTACATATACATACTTTTCTTATGTAAATTTACATACATACTATACAATATACATAGTAACACCCAGACCCCAGAAAAATACAAATGTAAATTACAAATATATTTTTCCGGTGTGGGGATCGAACCCTTCGCATAGAAAGCAGTTGTGCTACCACTGCGCCAAGCGGTCGTAATAAATATATTATGTATGTGTAATATAATATATCATCATAATAATAAAAGTAAATACTTACGCAGTAACTATAGTGCTGATACAAGTAACGCTTTTTGTGACGGCTTTTGAAAATATTTGCGATAGAGACGTCTGAATAAGAAAATTGTTCTTAAAGTTATACAAAGTTTCCAACATTATTGTATTTGTATGTGACTGGGGAACAAAAGCTGGGTTTACTGAATCTGAAATTAGTACATTATATAGTTATTTATAAATAGATTAACTATTGTGTGCATAGTAACACTTATCAATTAAGATTTATGTATATCTTTCAAAATCATGCGGTATTGCCAGCATAGATATGTTATTTCTCCCTTTTTAACGTTTTAGTTATATTATATTACTATTAATAACGCAAGTATGTGACGGTTTTTCACGGTTGAATCTAAATTCTAAACTATACCATATAGGAAACATTAGCTTCGAATAAAAATCATCAAAATCCGTTCACTTGGTCAAGTTGTATGGTAACCAACATAACGAATACCGGTTAAAAATAGAAATAAGTTTACAAATTAATAGTATTCCTATATTAGTATCAACAATATGCCATTCTAATCTTCTCTATCTTAAAAATCTTTGCCACATATACTCACTTCTCTCCGTTTCATTAACATTAACATGTAAAGGCTGACAATGTTCCTGTCTGCCGTTAAACTTGCTGAACACATCAGCAATCTTCGGCAAACCGTTCTCATACTTCCTATACTTTATCTCCTCAAATGTCTTCTGATAAGAGTAATTGAATTCATTCAATGAAACATCACTCACATTCTCTTCAGAGAAACCAGAGTCCGTTACCGTTGGGTCTAAATTGTTATTATTTTGGATATTTAAATTCTCATTAAGGTCTGTTAAAGCGTGCTGTATATAATCTGTGTTTGTTCTGTGTTCGTACGTTCTTCTCTGTACTATGGCATTTATTTTGGAGACAGTTCCATCTTTCCTTCGTAAGCATACGCCGTTGATTTGTACGTCATTTTTTATTAACGGATATATTCCGCTAACTGCTCTTTGTCGCTTCGCTGGTTGTATATTCTGTAACATTATATTTTATAGTTAAATAGTTATATATACCTGTATATATTTTGATTATAAAAGGTTCACATTTAAACTAATACTATTTTTCTGACCCAGCCAGTTAGACGAATGACAAACTCTATAGGTCATTTTTTAAAATGACGCTATCCTGCCTGTTCGTAAACTATGATGCGGTCTTAGAGCCATTATGTTTAACGATACATGTAGAACTCATTAATATAAAAATTAACATCACATTGTTTATACAATTTTCTATTATTAATAAGCTAAGATCTAATTCTTAATCATGTCTCCACAATCTCATATATACTTATAATTATCCTGCCACAGTTTTGTAATTATACTCCTCCGAAATTACTCAACCGATTTTCGTGAAAATTTGTGTATATATCCATAACAGATTCGAACGTCTATTTTTCATCCCCCCAAATGTTATGGATGGTCCAACCCCCAATTTTTAGCTGGTAATTATGTAAAATGTAACACTTACTTCCGTACTAACATTCTTGATATGTTGATTCTTGTCAATCATCGAAATAGAAAGATCGGGCTGTGATCTTACAATACATGCAGGCAAATTCAAACAATCATCTGTTGTATTCCCTTTGAAAAAATCCACAACATTTCTAAAAGATTGTCTTCTTATGTTACAACTGCGTAATATTCTGTTTGTATGTTTGGGACTGTTTGTATGTTTGGGACTGTTTGTAAGACGTTTTAACAAACTGAATCGACGATTTCTCTGCAATGCTATACGATTGTGTCGCGGTGTGGCTGTTATTGGTGGTGAATAGAATTTTCTAGTCTTTTTTTCTTCCTGAAATTTATTTGAACTTGTATGAGAAACAGGAAACTTAGTTAATCTGCATGTATTAATTTTTTTTTAAATAGTATAGTAGATACTAATTAAAATTTCTGCCTTTTTTTAAAAGAATAACTAACAGATTCTAGCCTATTCTCTTTTTTCTAATAGTACATAATACATGTGTACTTAAATAATGATATATTATTAATGCAAGGATTAAGCCGGCATTTAGTTTATATCTAATCAGACTATGAACTTAATTTCAGCGTCAACTCAAATTTGAATAAAATATACTAATCCCCTTAAGAGTTTATGTAGTAGATGGAAAAAATCCATAAGGAAGAGTTAGTATTGTAAAGATCAGGTATACTTTTATCAATTCATAGTTTGATTGAATTGAAATAGGGCTGGTAATATCCTGAGGTTTGATTACTATCAATTAATAACATACTAACTTAAAACTTTAAATTAAAATAACATATTTTGTTTAATATGAACATTAGTTAAATTAGTTGTATCAAAGAAATCTACTATTATATTAACAGCTACATAGCATATTTACATAAAATTTGTATAGTAATATGATCTGCTTTGCATATGTTATCAATGGTTTTATTTAGTATAATTTATAACTAAAGGCATTTTATTACCTGCATATTCATTCTTCTTTTACTCTGTCGACGAGTATATGAGGATTTTATCCTTTCCTGTTTGGCTTTTAATATTATTTCGTTCTCTTCATTTGTCCGACCGCGTTTTCTCGCAATTATCAAATCAATCAAGTATACTTTCTGAAAATAACATTAACATAATTTGACAACAAAAACTTTTCTAACTTTAGTTCGAAACTTATTTATCTTACCTTTAAATTGGCAGGTAAACTTAAAGCTTTTGTAGTTTGCTGCAAATTTCGATAAGATTGCTTTTCCAACTGATTCCTTAAAACTTTGTCATCATTATCCATTTTTGTTGTATTATTTATTTCTTGGGCACCATACCTTCTTGCAATTTGTAGGACGCACGTGTACACAAATTCACAATTGACATTTTAAATAAAATTATTATTTTGGTACCGTCTTATTAACATCGTATAAATTAAATACGAACGTATAACTCCTTTTTTATGTGTTATTACTGCTTAGTGCTCGCAACTTTAAACCTTGTTATTAATATTATAAACAAAGCGGTTATTTAAATAAGGATTCGAATTTCGAAGCCTGTGTAGCAAAACAAATGATGAAATATTTTACAGATATACAATACTGAATAAACCTTTTTTTTGATTTAATGAAATTAAAAACAATAAAGCAAAGATATCTCGTTTTTATATAGCCACTGTTTTGTCACTAGTGTAAGGACTAAGGAGTAAGGAGTAAACTAAAGAGACTAGAAAATTGAAATTCATTTTAAAACGGAAGTGAGCAATAAATAATTTTATTCTCCAGATTTAATTATTCGTTTATAAAAATACAAGTAATTGTTACTATGTGATCGTTTCTAATGGCTGTATGTATATATTTATTATTTATTTTATTATGTATTCCAATCCACGTATTGAATTAAAAATAAAGAACTTTATTTGATTTTTATATCCGTATAAAATAGTGCCTAAGAACGACAAATTTACTAGTTTCTCCGTTCACGTTTCAGGTTTAAGCCCTTATGATGACATAGATGGCGCTATATTAAATTTAAGTGCTTGATAAATTATCAAATGAAAAGCCATAGAATAAAAAAACATATTAATTATAATTGTTACATGTATATTAAATGTATATTTATTTCACTATTCAATTACAGGTAAAGAATTCTTTTCATTTTTACTCGAATGTATAAGTCTTGTAAATGGATGTATTGGATTTGTACTGTAAAGAAAAACATAAATTATAATTTTATAAAAATATAACATTTACCGATTACCACTTGGCATTTTATTACAACTTAAAAGCACCTTTTCATTGGTAAAAAGAACATATCCATAAAAACATGAATATCTTAGTAATTATTGTTCGTGTAACACTTTTAAAAGGTAATTCGTACCTATACGTAATCTGATATAGGGTACTAAAATGGTTTTTAATGAATTAACTTACCTTTGTCGGGAGTTGTTAGTAAAGTCTTTCATGGCGTCTTTAAACATAATAGCCTTTTTAGTAAATGGTTTTTGCTTTATCTCTAAGCCATTCAATTCTGCAATCTGAAAAAGCGAATTATTACCATCGTATCGATTAAAAAAGTTATCTAAGTATCTACACACAAAACAAAAACCATTTTTTTTATTTCCTAGTAACAGACCATTTGGGTCTTTTGGATATCTTATTTGGAAATACTCGTGACTTTACAAAAACTGTTAAAAATGATAAAAAAGAGGTAGGTAATAAGAATTGGTGAAATTATTTTTCATCTGTGCTATTAAATCTGCCTTTGTCAATTAAACAGTTATATAGTAAGTTTTTACCTTGTTGTGAGGTGTACACTAAAATTATTTTGATAACTATATTAAAAAGTTATAAAGTAAGTACCTATACTGTATAAGATATAACCTACCAGTATTCTTTGATTGAGCTTGACTTGATTATTCAAATTATTTCTGTATTCTATCTGTTTACGCAATTCTTCGTTCGCACTATCCAATTTATTTTCCAACTCATTTATTGCGATTCTGTTTACGCTCCTCATCATTTCATTTCTCATATTTTTCTGTGTCTCATTCTCTCTTTTCTTTTCTTCTAGATGATTTCTGTAATCTTCTGCATTTTTCTGGAAATATAAATGTCATGTTATGTCAGATACAGATAAAATTTATTGCGTTTTGTATAATAGGGGTGAAATAAATAGACGAGCCTTTTTTATTCACTTTACTACATCTCTGTATAGGTCGCGTTACGAATCTTTAGCGCTGAACGAACCTGCGCAGAAGTCAAAAATAAGGTATCGAGGTAAACGGCGCGGCGCGCGGGGCGCGTGATCGTCGGGTGCGCGAGCGTTGATTGGTTGTCCTTGTAGTGTTGCCTTTCTCGCACCAATACGTCATTTACGAGCGTGATTCTACCGATGCGCAGCTATTCTCGTCCAGCGCTAAACATAAATGACGCGTACTATAAAAGTAATTTCTATTTGGCTCTGTCATTGGCAAAACTTATCACTTCTTATTAAAAATGTAATTCTATTTTACCAATTTATTCAACAGCATTTCTCTTTCTCTCTCTTTTGTTTTTTCATCGCTTTCTCTTTCTCTCGCTTCTTTCCAAGAAGATGCTATTCTTTCCGAATCTCGATCTAGGTTTTTAAGAACATTTCTTTCGCGGCTAACACTATCGATGAATATTTCCTTTTCTCTTTGCAGTGATTTCTAAAACATTTATATGTTTTTATATTAAAAATACAATATGACAATACAAATAAATAGTCTTTCGGTTGTTTTTTTATATTATTTTGTATTATTTCAATACTATTATTAACCCTGTATTGTAACTCTCTATTTATTGGTAAAAATCTTATCATAATCCATGCAGGAGTTTGTATGTTTGTCACTAATAGACAGATAAGAAAATGGCATAAAATTAGTTTTATCAAATAAAATAAAATTTATAAAATACACAGGAATTAGTTTTCTTTAAACAAAAATAAATTTATTTAGAATACATTATCTAGTTGCCATAACACAAGTTCTGCTTAGCTCGGGACTAGATGGCGCTGTGTATAAATGTCCTGAATTTGTCTGTATTTATTTCTTTTTAAAATTGAATCCTAATTCACGAACCATAAGAACCATTTTCCTTTGTCTTTCATTTTGAAGCTCTTTCAAGGCTGTTTTTATGGCTTTATTATCTAAACATCTGTCTTCAAACACCTCTCTTTGGATCCTAGAAAGCTTCATTTTGTGACCTTCTACGTAATTATTTCTGTTGGTCATTTGTTGTTCGTTTTTCCTTCTAATAGCTGTAAACACTTAGGTTTTATGTATCGTATGATTAAGATTTGTAAGTAACTATTAGCCATACATAAAAATGCCGTAAATAATTAGAAACTTTGGTACTATTTAAACATCTAAATGTAAGAGCTATTGTGTTTTTAATTAGCTAAGTAATTACAAAAATTACCTAATTTTAAGACTAACCAACTGCGCGTAAAGTAAATAAATTCTTTAACGTTATATTCTTGTATGAAATAAGAGAAGTCAATATATTTTGGTTCCTTTACGTACCATCGTAGTATTCTTCTTCCATTTTCTTTTTCATTCTTTCCAATATTCTATTCTCTATCTCTCTTTCTTTCTGCAATGCTTCTTGTCTCTTTCTATTCGCGCTCGAGATCTGTTCGTCGTAAGCTAATCTTCTATCTTGCATTTCTTTCTTAAGTCTATCCGTGTTTCTTCTTTCCATTTCTTCCTATAGCAGATATAGAACAATATAATAGAGTCTATCAATGAGGTAATTTATAAAATTATTTAGATCTTCTTATTTATAAAATTTAAGGACCTTTTATAAACAGAGCTGTCGAGAAGTTGTATTTTATACGAGCGATCCACCCCGGCTTCGCTCGCATATATTATACATATAAACCTATACCACATAAGAATCAGTTGCGTAGTTTTAAGCATACAAAGATATAGGGACAGAGAAGGAGATTTTTTTAATACTATATAGTGAAAAATGTCATAGAAAAATATCATAAGCGCGATCCAGAAGTCGTTACATTAGTATCAGTCACTACAAACTGAAAAAGATGCAAGAAAGGAACATAAATCACAATAACAATTCCATACCTTAACTCTAACGTCTTCCAATAACACTTGATGCCACATCTCGTCGATATCAGCCTCTTGCCTTTCTATATTTTTCTTTTCTTTCATTTGTAGCTTCTGCATCTCTCGCAATCGGATTTCATCTGCTTTTGTACACTTCATACCGTATGCTCTGGTTAAAAAAACATAAATATTTTTAGAAATATTAATTGTTGCATCTACTTCTAATTATTAGGTTTTGGAACCCCTTATCGTTTCGTTATGTCTGTCTGTCCATTACGAAACTATAATCTTGGTTAAAAATCAACTTCGAACTTCAGTTAACCGATTCAGTTAACTACAATTAAAGAGTTAACAAAAATTCTTGGGTATGTAAGACCAAAAATTTGGAGAGTGCGTTTAGACAATAATTCCCAGGATACGTAACCATAAAAATTTAATTTAAATTTTGTCTACATTGTATTCCCTGTTTAAGACGCCATAACTAAATCCAATTAACTTTTACGATAGAGGTCAGAAAACAAAGTTGACCTGGCAGTAAATCAAGACAAACGCCTGTACATGGACATTGGACATTCACGAAACTTCGATTGCTCCATTTCTCTGTTTGATGGACAAACTGCTTGTTCAAAATAGGGAGAGACAAATACTCTGCAATAACGAGTATAAGGTGTAAACTTACGGAAATTCTCGTCTAATTCAGCTTAAAAGAGTTATTATTATGGGAATAAAATATATAGTTTGAATTGAAGGAACTTTATCAGACTAAGAAACGAATAAATGTATATCTACAATAATTAAAATTCACCTATTAATTATTATACCTTAGAACCCCAATCGTTTTTCGAAAAGTGTTTTTTAAATCAATATTATATTAAACTTGATCTTAAATATACATTAATAAACAATAACATATCCAAACACTAATACATTACATTTTCTCCCGTTCCAAAGCCATTTGACATTTAACAATTCTCTCATTTTCAAGCTCTTGTTCGTACTTTTCTTCTCTACTCTTTCTCTCTTGGCAATATCCGCAACCTTCTTCCTCTCTCCTTCTCAACAATTCATTGGCCAATTCGTTTTCTTCTTCTTGTAAGAGAACTCTTAGCATTTCTCTTCTTTGTCAGAGTCGTATCTCTTCTTGGTTGAGTAATTTTTCTACTCTTTCACTTGTACGATTGATGATAGCTCTGTTTTGAGAAATACATTAATATCATTTAAGTCCATACTTTTTTATTTACGCTGTTAAACTTAGAAAATAATATATTATACCTTGCTTCGATACATTAATTGTATCTGGCAACCTTATCACAAAAATGTGATCTTTTCCAGCATTTCATTATATAAGAATTGATTAAAATGGAATGTGTTTTATTACGCGGTATTACAGATACATTTGGGGTGCTTCAAGACAGAAGGTTCTACGCTCTTTTCTTAAAGGCCGGAAACCAGACCAGAGCTGTCAAGCTCCACGAGTGTTCATAGACTACAATGAACACTTTCTATCAGGTGGCTCGCCTGCCTTTGTATCGCGAGTTTGCCCCCTATATTATCTATATGAAAAAAAACTTACTTCTGCAAATATATTGAGTCATATCCAACAACATCCATATCTTTCTTCATTTCATCAACGTTGATAAGACATTCCGTGTCATTGCGTTGTCGTAACTAAAATAAATAACTATTAAATTTGAGGTTTAAAAAAGTCAAAGTTTATATGAAAGTTCACGCGGACGGAATCGCGGGCAACAGCTAGTTGGATATAAACAAGAAAACTATCAAAAAGAATAATGGACTTTTGAATAGTTACGTATAACCACGGAAACTTAATATGGCGACTACTTACCCGCCAAAACGGAAAGGGATGTCCGAAATATACATTTGTATGGCTTTCTGTCATTTTATACAATACCACGTAGTGTCCAGTGGAAAGTAATATCGAACTAACTGTTGCTAAGGAAACTAATAATTTGATCTAAATTGTTGCTATGCATCAAAACGTTTATAAAAGAGTAATGTTTATTTTTATATAACACACTAAAGACATTATTAGTTATATTAGTAATGGTTATAGATTATACTAGCTGTGCCCCTCGGTTGTACCCGCGGAGTTCTCGTTTCCGGGAATATAAAGTATCATATATGTTAATCCAGGGTAACACCTATCTACATACCAATTTTCAACTAAATCGGTCCAGTTTTTACGTGAAAGAATAACAAACAAACATTCACATATATTATATTCTTACAAAATTTCACAATTATAATATTAGAAGGAATAGCTG
>DWAJ01004661.1:0-12584 GCA_018238005.1 Eurema mandarina
AACATCTGTAAATGAACACACAAAGGGAAGCTATTCGGATAGAGATTAACTGTCAAGTGCCTACCGCAGTATAGGTACTTGAGATGTTTCCAGCTTTCGAATTATTCGGAATCTGCTAACTAACTTTCCTTACCTTGAGGCTGGCCAACCATTGTGTAAACTTTTGTAATTAAATACTTTGGTTATAAAATATCGGTTTGCAAATAAATAAAGATGTTTGAGGGTTTGGTTTACGTTCTATCAAAAGCCAAAGACATAGATTTTATTCAAATAGGTACTCTGAAATAGGGATTGAAGCGTGAAAAGAATTAGCTATGAGGATAGTCATTTGTAATTTCAGTGATATTGCGCAGACAGCAAATAGACTGCACGACTTATTTATCCAGCTATTTCCATTGGGATACGAGAAAACATTACGTGCTATAAAAGTTCAGTTTATGAACCATTATCTATGGCTGAGATCTAAGTTCAACTGTAGCTTTAATTTTATTTAATATGTTTGGTTTAGTGGTTCCCTTTCTTTCTATATTCTGCATACAGCTTATGGCACTTCTAAATAGTGATTAAAAAAAGAAAAGAAAATATATAAATAAAGTAATTATTAAAAAATTACTTGGATAAATTATTTTAAGAAAGAACGTCAGAAAACCTTACCCCTTTTTATAGTAAATATTTAACAATCATGGTATTTGACCTATATAGTTAACAATAAACATTTTTTTTTGTCATAAACAGAATTTAGTTGCGTATAAAAAGACCTAGAAACTCAACTGGTGTTTGAAAATCTTCATTCTAACGGTGAGTGCGCGGAAAGTTGGTATGATGAAGCAGAAAGCTGTGACCTGTATTCTTTGACTTGTTGTTTAAAGTATTCTGTTCAGAATTTAAACGTTTTGTTAGTGGTAGCACAACTCCATGACATTTTTGTTACAGGTGGAAACTAAGGAGGGTTGCCTACAGCGTGACATGGCCATGAAGACAAGGTAAAGACATTTTATATCGTTTTATTTAAAACAACGACGAAAAGGTAGTAATGTAGGAGAGTAAAGAATATTTGTTTGACTTTCCTAGTTACTAAATTGCTACTAATCTAATATTTAAATTAGCTACATTTTAATTTATCAATTCCTAATAGGTAATAAATAACACGCAAATTGGTACTGCGTTTTACCGAATTCTTCACTTCTGTCAGCGAATATTTAATCTCTACTAATTCAGTCTACGTCAAGAATTTTAACACAGCCCGATTAAATTAATAAACCAGCTGTAAATATTTCTTTAGAAAAATGTTCCCTAAATACCATTTGGAGCTTAACAAAAGAATCCTCCGGCTCTAAACGACGTTTGAAACCATAAAGTTTTGTCACGCGAAAATCTTCTTGACGTAAGCGAATCCATTTTTTTATTTTAAATTATTCAGCGAAAAATATAGATATAGCTTATACGAAACATTTTTGAGATTTATTTTTATTGAAAAACTCTGAAGTATCTAGACTTCCTTTTCAACGTAGCCTAATTAAGGCAAGTTTTTTTATATATTCTGCTTTTTAAAACAAACAACGTAATATGTTTAGCTTGAAAGAATATTTGGATAGGTCTAACATAGGTGGTAGGTAAATTTAGTGAGCTTAACTTTAGCCCTGTTCGACCTATATGAATACCTTACCGAATTTTTGTTTTTATAAAAATAAAGTAACACTAACAACATTACAAACCATCTTAACACGAAAATATTGAATTATTGTTTCATTTTGTTTTTATCTTATTGTCTTCTTGCCGCGATACTTATTTATAGAATGTACTAAGATTTTTTTTGTTTTCAAAGTGTTTTTGTTTTTAATCATATTTTTTTATTTACCCAAAGGTTTAAAGAACCAATAAAAGCAGGATTTGTCTGCTTCCGAACCAGTGGTATACCATTATTTTGTAATTCTTGATTCAGAAGGCTTTACTATATGAAGATTAGTAAAGTAGGAAATGATATGTTTAACTTGATTTTGATTGTAGTAGTTGCTTGGCGTTGAAAGAAATACATTGCCGCTAATATTGCAAAATCCGTATTTATAAAAAGCTATTAATCATCATGACTCATAAACACTGTTGCTCGTTCACGTAACATTATGATTTCACAATAAAAAGTATGTTTGTATGCACATGTTACTATTATAGTTTTGTATTAAGAAACTTTTAAACCATAACTTACGTTTTCGAAACTTTTGTAATATCAACACTAGTTGTGTTTCGCGGTTTTCCATAAGAAACTCGATGGTTTTATTTCGATTTCTTTTAGGATTATTATATACTAGCTGCGCCCCGCGGTTTTACCCGCATTTACGGATGTTATATATACACATAAACTCTCCTTAGGAATCACTCTATCTATTAAAAAAACCGCATCAAAATCCGTTGCGTAGTTTTCAAGATCTAAGCATACATAGGGACAGACAGACGGCGGATAGCGACTTTGTTTTATACTATGTATTGATTCTATGACAATCACGTGCCATTTCAGTTTTTCATAAAATATTTTTAAAAATTGGTTCAGTAAATCGGGAGATTACCATCCTTAAAGTCGAATTACGTCTTTACATCATCCACATCTGTGTAGTTTTATGTATTCGTCTTAAATAAGTTGAACGTTATTAAAACTGCATGTACATCTTGAAGCCAAGGGTTGCCCGCATTATTACAGACACCAATATTGGTAGGCCTGTACCTGTGTAACCGGTGTAACCTGCGTTTATTCGTAGCAATATTCTGTTATCGCTAAAGTTCCTATAAAAAACTTCTACTTCCATAGCTTTTATAACATAACTAGCTGTTGCCCGCGACTCCGTCCGCGTTTACTTTCATTAAAAAAAATATTCCCCTGGAAACTGGATAAAAAGTATCCTATGTCCTTCTCCTGGTTCTAACCTACATCCCCACCAATTTTCTGTCAAATCAGTTGAGCCGTTATCGAGTTATAAATGGGGTAACTAACACGACTTTCTTTTATTTACATAGATATATATGTATCGTGTGTAGTAATGTAGCCCAACCAATACGCAAAATTTTGTCTATATATCGTTTCTCTCTTTCCTTTAGTGCATACCCTCCATACATTTATTCTCCATTCTCCTTTAATTAAACGCATACATTACGATTGGCGAAAAACGGAGGTGATTGCTTATTACTATGCCTCCTAACCTATGCCTCCCCGTCACATAAGTTCTAGTAATAAACATTCTGAGGATTGTTAGAATAACCTAGTTTTCTAATTAAAGAATAATATTAATAAAATACATTTAGTGATAAACTTTACAAGTCGTGCTCATGTAATAGCACGCATCAATCGAAAGCACTACTTAGTACTGTATTAGTATGAATAAAGAAAGATATAGTTGAAACATTCAACGTTAAGCATTATGCCGCATAATGCGCTCTAGTGCTATAATTGGAAAACTAGGAATATATACTCACATCGGTCGACTGCTGGCGCATGTTTAGCCCACGGCTGGCCCATGTGGCCGATCATCGCATCGCACCTGCCGCTACCGACATCCAATGCCCCTCTGAAACATAATTAAAAACCTTAAAAAACTTATATTCATACATATCAAACCTTATATACATACAGTAAGTATAGGTAAATGTCAGCTTTTCCTGTACTACATGTTTGTAAAAGAACGCAAAGATTGATAATGTTTGTCTATTGGGCTTGTACTTAAGTGCTGTTCCTATTATATGTCAGTTTTTAGTGTAGGTACTTACAAAAACACCTATTAATTTATTAATATTGCTAAGGATCACGCGTTTCAAAATCGACGTATTGAATAGGGTGAACACAAAAAAAATTGGTAAAAGCAATGTTATAGCCGTTAATATTAATATCAAAAGAAAATATTAAAAGCTGTTCACTTAGAGACCAATTTAAAGGAAATTGGGTTTCATAAGACTTCCGTAATGAGGAAGAAATGAAGGCGTTTCAAGGTTTATTAGACTTGAAAACGTGCTTTTCATGCGAGTCGGGTAATTAGGGTCGTTCTGCTGAAATTAAGAACAAACCAGCCGAAATTTTACTCCGTATTCTAGTGCTATACATTTCTTTAGGTCAATTGTTTGAAGAATTTTTATTTCTTCCCACAGGCCACACAGTTGAGTAACTTAAAAGAAAAAGGTCAATGAATATATGAAGACAACTATATGTTTAATTTAATTCAAAATAACCACAGCAAAACATTTATGATAATTTATCTATTCGCAACTTTTTCACCGCATTGCAGTGATACAAAACGCGCTTTATAATTTCGCGATTCATCCGATATGCAAACACCTAGCCCCTCGCTGACCACTACGGGGAGATTCATTTGCATAAAAATTAATGTAAACTCGTAGGTAGCACCTGAAAAACTGGGTTATTAACGTTTTGTACAAACAAAACAACGAATTACGGCAAGAATAGGTAAACAGAAACGAATACGGTCTCCGGCGGAGGCAATTGAACAAATCCAAATATTGACAATTCCGAGATATTTGCACGTAATATTTCATTGTCGATGCCAGATAATTTGTTATTGTCAATAATGTATTACAGTTTTATTACTCCGCCTTAATACATAAAGTAAATTAATTGTACTAACATTATAATGACTATTTGATTGTTTGTTTCCATTGAATAGACTCGGAAAGTACTGGACCGATGAGACAAATAATTTCAACATTACGAAGCTACATCCTATGATGAGGCTATATTGTAAATTGTATAAAGTAGTCGGAGACGCCGAAAGCAAAATTGTACTCAAGTTGCTAAAAAAATCAGTTCTAAGTATATGATACCTTAGGATTATAAGCAAATAACCTAATTTCGTTTAAATAGTAATTGATTATATCTCTATTTATATTATTATCTACTAAACCGATTTTAATACTAAAACATAGTCAGAGTAGTTCATAAATAAGAAACATATAAATTGCGCAAATCTTTTTGCGCAATAAATGTATATGTGAATTAATATTTAACCATTTCTGTACACCGAATATTTGATCTAAAATGTGCAAGGAAAATCTTTTTTAAAATATGACCACTATATATAAATTTGACTTTGTCTTTGAGAATAGAAATACTCATTATTTATTTCGGTAGGTAATAGTAATAAAACTTGCATTGTTGAATAAATAAAAAGGTTGTTATGTTCGGGAAAGGATAGGTCAGCGACAAGTTAATGGGGGTTTCACCCTTTACGAGTGCAATAAATTTTACTTTCATTACTTTGTAATAAATTTCCTACCAGATTTCCTGGGATTTCACTAAATCAATCCAATTGGAAACTTAATTAGTTGGTAAAAATTATGTCTTTATAATGTAACAAATTTATACAAAAAGCATTAAAAAAAGAATAGATAAATTGAACAGAGTATTGGGGAAAGGCAAACCTAAAATCTTTGAGAAAGCGATATAAATGCGAATACCAGCGCAAAAAGAAAAGAAAAATGCAAAGGATATACGACAAACGAGAATTAAAGATAGGATAAAGGAAATAGGGAAGAAAATTGAGCCCCCATAGCTCGCACTTAGCAAGCGAAACGAAATGTCATTGATAAGATGAGATAAATTACCTAACGTAATATTTATTATTAAAAAAAATAATTATATAAAGCTAAGCTTTATAATATAAAGTTATTCGTGACACAATCGTGAGTTATATTGAAGAGTAGGCGGCATCAAATCTTTGCAGGTAAAATATATTTAACCAAACAGTTTTATACTTAGCAGATATAAATACCTACCTAAGGTATTACGACTATGAGAACCCAAGCAAAATCACGACGGGCGGGTTCGCGACTACTGTATGTAATATGTAGCTTTTAGAATTTATGAAAGCTCCGCATGTCTGCTTACCGTTGCGTTATTAATATATTTAACAGTAATGGAGTTCATACGTTCCCGACTCGAAGAAAATGTTTCGTTAACATTTTATTTACCTTGTTCTTAACCTGGCTGAATTTGGATTCATCCGGCGCGCCAGCAGTTCATTTGAGGGTACTTCCCGGAAAACCAGACTGGATACATTTTATTTTATACCTATCTCATGTAAATACTTCATACGCAATATTTTACGGGGGTTTTATTTCGCGTTCTTTGTTTACACACGTCCCATATATTTTGCTTGGAGCTTTGCAAGCTTTGGTAACATTAAAATGCGTAGCCTTAATTTACAATCACTGCGTATTCTTCTTTCAGTGCGTGCGTATATTCTAGTTTAAAAATATGTATTGATCTTAAATTAATTAGTTTAAATACTAACACTATTAAGTTAACGGAAATAAAATAAACAATCTATATATTATAAAATCAAAATCTTTTAGAAATTTAATATAAGGTGCGAAGTTCAACTTAGTACAAAAAATAGCTCACATTATATTTATTAATAGACAGACTCGTACTATGAATAGGTTAAGGAAGTATAAAACCATGTCCGATGGCTGCTTTAGGTGCATGCTTTTATATAAAAAATAACTATGTCAGAGCTTCAACATAAGACAAAGGTAGTGTGATATAAAAATATTTCACAGCATTTCGAAATGACCTATATTGTAACGAACCTATATTTACTTACTTTATCTGTGAGAGTATATTTATGTTAAACGAAGTCACCTGAATACATATTTCTACATAATATATCTTGCGACACATTAGTCCCTTCTTTCGAGTTTTCGTTGACATGGACCAATCAATATACTTAAATTGAGTTCTGATTCTTCAATTCGTGGGAATTCAGGTTCGTGGGAATCAGAAAATCGTTTCTTTTATGTTATTTCTAATTATGATTATTTATGCTCTGTTTAGGAATTGATATTTTAATAGTATTCATTAAATAATTTTGCGTAGATTATATTTGTCAATAGATACTCGAAAAGAAGGTGAAATAATATATTATTTCAAAATGGAAATAGTTGTCAATCGGTTTATTTTTCTCCGTATCGAACAGCTAAATAGATATAAAAATAGCGACAAAATAAACATTTATGAACAAGTAAACAATTCAAAGCTTTAGCTGGAGTAATTATGTAACTTTAAACTCTGTATGAAATAAATATATTACACTTTAAAGTAAAAATCAAATACCTTTTTCTACTTTTATAACTACTTACATAATTTAAAGAGAAACGAACCGATTTTCAAAAGTAATTTAAAAACTTCAAAGCTTTAAGCGCAGTTGCTTTTTAGGTTAACATTTTAATTGCGGGAATAATCAATTCTGCACATTTCTGTCTTTGACAGAGAGATTTAAATAATACAGTTAAAATCATTTGCTCAAAGTATTTATTTACTAGATAAGTTAGATAATTATATAAATAAGGTTGTTAGCCTAGTCGGTCACTTGTAATAATAATATTTATTTACTACTATTTAAAGGTAACATTGCTTTGCTTCCACTTATAAATAAAATATCCTAGCAAAATTACTTTAAAAATAAAAATCGTATAATCTTCTTAACAATGAATTCTTAGATGCAACAAATTGAATAGCTTTTGCTGAGAAACAAAGGAACTAAGAACATTAAGTGGTCACAGTTTGTTATCTATTCATTGGGAGTAACACATTGCGACAATAAATTTTATTTCCTGCCCCAGCCGGGCAGAATATTGCGAAAACTTTTGATTAAATCACACTTTTATCTGACATCGAGCAAACGGCATGAGCCAACCGTTTATATTAAATCAAGGTTTTCAGTATTTAGCTGAAGTTTGCGCAACGTTAATTTTTATTCTATTAATTTTTATCTCAATTCAAACGCACGAGATTGAAGTTGAATTTATCTATGATGAACTTAGTAACAGCTTGTTAAAAAATTGTTTTAAGAAGTGATATAATATGGTTAGTTTAATATGTTAAAATAATAATGTGTCAATAAAAGTTAAGTACAAAACATTTAAACTTTCGGGTACCTTAATAAAAGCTCTACAGTATAAAAAAAGCTCCTACATTCTTACAATTATTATTATGTTAATAATAAAATTATTCAGTATCCTTTTATAATTCAAAACCAAAATAGCAAGGTCGTAATAGCAAATGAGTTTCGAACCTATCCGATGCCATAAAAAGTTCTCGTAAATTCGGATTCGCAAATACAACTATTCACCGAGAACTAGGACGATAAACAAATTCGTTACAGGAATAATGTTATTGTTGCGATCCTCGTGGCTCGTGCCGTCATCGATTACTATAGAGACTATAATAAAACCCAACAAAACAAAACAACTTTTTTATATGTTTTGCAACTTTATATTTTTAATCTTGTAAATATATTCTTTCACACATAATAATAATATCATCTATGTATGAACGTCAGTTAAATAGGTACTTTAAGTATATTTATTTGATAAAGATTCGACAACCTGCAACTCAACCGTAATTAACAATTCTCTACAGCTGCATATTAATATCCTAGCCGCTAATAGGCAATCAAATGTGGTTACAAGATTATAAGAGGTGTTTAGAGCACGTATGACAATGCCTTTGGATTCCCGTAGGAAACTCGAAACTAGACCACACTCGCAGGAAATGCAGCCGGCCGAACACGCGATACTACTTACACAGAAGGTAACGCAAAGCTATAATATATTCAGAGCTAGAAACGCGTCAGCAGCGGCGGAATATTGCTCCGAATTTCTGTTTCAATTTCATGACTATGCAGATTGAATAATTTCAGTCTTTTACCGGCATGTTTCACGGTGCTCATTTTGTTCATCTACACCCGTACATGTGTTTCTATAGGTACGAAATTATTGAGTATAGGTTTTAATGAATACTTGAGTTAACATCTAAATATTCCCGTTTCACTTTCTCGAACTAAATCCCCAAGTATCTAGACTTCAATTAGGATTTACCCCAATTACCGCGGCGCTTTCGTTGAACGATGTTTACAACGGCTTTCTGCCAGATTCGCTTTATTATTAACTTAGATTAATCGCTGGATTAAATGCAAATACTTGGATAGGACAACAAATTATTGCAAAGAAATGTAATATCGTAATATGTAGGAAGGTAATTAGATAATAAATATGTATAAAATTGTAGTGCAGTATGTGTCCTATACAAATTAACGACTGAAATAATATTTATAAGTTTTAGTAATTCTTTTGGGTCTTATTCTAAGAAAAAACAAATGTAGCCAATAGTTTTTATCACATCCCATTTCATCATTATATAAAGCACTCATAGTGCTATCAAACACTTCATACAAATGATAAGAAACTTTTGATGCTCATAATAACTTCGTAAGAACTTTCTTGATGTTTTTCACACAATCCCTTGGGTAAGTCATTATCTTTATAAATGGCACATTAATCACAAGATATGCAGTGAAAAAATAACAATTAATTTATGGAACAAAATTAAACTATTAATAATATTATGTTTTAAGCAATATACGATTTCATCATAATCATCCGGCATCAAAATAAGTTTTCAAAAGATATCACAGTTAGATATATCTAATAATAGTTAGTTCATAAAACGTGAACAACACTATCAACACAAAAGCCTATGTACGCTAAAGCTCATAGCTTTTTTTGATGTAACAACACCAACATTAAAAAGTTTTTAAGGCTAATATCAGAAATAATTCTTGAATTACACTATTGTATGTAAAAATAGAAAATGCATGTTACGATCGAATTGAGGAACCTCTTCCTTTATTTAAGTCGGTAAAAAAAAATTAATGGTAATATCAAAGACCGTATCATTGTACACTATTCAAAGTACCTAAGTTCCGATCGTTCGCTAGAACAATGCGGATATAATAGCAGCGAATACAATCGATAATACCTAACCAATTTTCTAGTAGCTATATTTGGAGCATGAAAAGCGTAAATTATTCACAATAGTTGTAAATAAACACTGATGGGTGAATGTTAACAATGGGGACAGCGGGTAATGTCGTATGCCGGCGTACTTTTGTTGGTCGGTATTTTCATTTTAGGCATAGGCCTTTGTGCTTGAAATATTCGTATTACGTATTACGGTCATTCATAGCATTTTTGAGTTCGTGAGATTTTCGTTATTAGTCTTATTTCGTTGTCACAAATAAAATATTATATGCGTATAAGCTGTTTGACGAAGGCATTTTTCATCAGCTGATAACATGAAATGTCTTCAAAATAAGGGATTTTAAGTACTATACTAACAGATACTCATAGAATTTCAGATTTCTCATTCTTTTAAAAGATAGAACACATATACACTGTGGATTTTTTTTCAGATATACTTATCATGGTACTCCATAGCTAATTGTTTAACTTGATCTTAACCAATGAATAAATCTCGCTACTACGCTTAACTTACAGTTTCTCAACTTAGCCTATATACTTAGTTTAAGCAACTACTAAGCTACTTAGTTTAATTTGTGACTTAAACCAATTATTTTGCAGCTAATTAAATCATTATTGATATTATTTATTTCTAATGAAAAATTGAAATAACCAAGAGGATAAAATTGAAGAATTAATAAACGGCACGCGAATATGTTCGAAAGTTACTTTTTCCATAACATATAAAATAACTAAGTATGTGCAAACACTTTTCAAGGCAATCTTCATTTTTTATTTGGTTCTACTCAGACATACCTGCCGCCCTTTTCGTCCAATCCACTAAATTATTAAAAACGGCATAGAATGAAATCTCTACGCCGAGAACGAGATTTGTTTGGTATAAAGTATTAGAGTAAGTAAGCGTTCAAAAACATTTTTCAATTTATTAGGCAGAAGCATTGAGTGAGCTCAGAGTTTATTTTGCTTTATAAATAATTAACTTTGACTTCGCATCATTGGCTAATAGAAATAGCTTTCATACTAAACTGAGTCAATAATATTTGAAACGATTTCTTTTTAAAATAAAATTAGTACATTCAAAAGATTCAGTATAAAACAATACTTAAATATTTCAGGTTTTTATCTTACGATCGTTGTTTAGAAAGCTACTAATATAATATGACATACGGTTATTTTGTCTTTAGTCATGACTCGCGACATTATTTATTGAATATTTTAATTTTAAAATGATTATTCGTTTAAAATATGTTAATATAAGTATTATTAATACATTAATAAGGTTCCGAAAAATGTATTGCTATTTAAAAGCGCCCATAACGCGAGCTTCGATCAGCGCTAACGCTTAAAATATCCTCTATATAACGCTTACTTAATTTTATTCGCTAAATCAAAAAATACCGATAAATAAAAATAACTGATTTTGTTTAATATTTGTACAAACAAACAGAGATTTCTCTTCTTCTCAGCTTTATCTCTTCTTTAACAAGCCATCGTTTTAAAATTTCAGAAATTCTGTCGTAATACGTTAATTTACTAGTCCTATAGATGTATATTTTTAAATCTGAACTGCTATCTTGTAATCCAGGCGAATATTATATATACAAAGTAAGAACCGATTCAACAATAACTGTTCACAATTTCTTATCACTTAGGAAATGTTCACAAACATACTTATTATGCAACATATTTCAAATATAGTATATTATAAAAAAATCACAAAACTCGACAAATAAAATCAATCGGAATATGAACCATACAATTTAAGACCGTGGTATAAAATTGCAAAAATTGTAGTAAGAAATTTTTACATAATATGCTCTTTGAACGTAATTTGACTATAACATTTTTTGCAGGTATATTGCTATTGAAAATGTTCTGACCATAATTTGAGAGTGATTTTAAACCCGTTTCAGGGAAAAGCTTATATTCAAAGGCTTGGTTTGTTATATATGATAAATAATTTCTATTATTATAAACTTGTGTCGTAAACACAAGTTCTCATCAGCTTCTGTGTGCTTACAATATTTGCGTATCTATACTTCTATACTAATATATAAAGCTGAAGAGTTTGTTTGTTTGTTTGTTTGTTTGTTTGAACGCGCTAATCTCAGGATCTACTGGTTCGAATTGAAAAATCCTTTTTTTATTGAATTGACCATTTATCGAGGAAGGCTTTAGGCTACATAACATCACGCTGCGACTAATAGGAGCGAAGATATAATGGAAAATATGAAAAAAACGGGGACTATTATTCATCTTTGAGGGCTTCGCTGCGAAAACGGTTCAAGATACAAAAATAATATGTATTAAAGAAAAGTCCGCGACAGTATATGTCTAACTTTTAAGATTGACTCACTATAAATAAATAAATAAATAAATATTTTCAGGACATTTATACTATAACATAATAATAGAAATAGATCCGACGGGGACGAAGTCGCGAGCAACAGCTAGTCATGGATATTTAGACTTATACATCTATGGATGTATGGATATGTAGATGTACAAATTTGGCATGTAGGTCAGATAGACACTGCCTTAATACATCATTTATATCCTCATATTGCCATAGAAATGAGAACTACGGACAAATATATGTATGTATAAAAAAATGAATAAATAGATAATGTTAAAGCAGCCAGTCTTCCACAACACAGGGAAACCTTCTGTGGAAGCTGTGCAAATGTAAATTATGTAATGATTTCAATAAATATATTTTTTTTATTATTTTTTTTTTTTATTTAACATTGAATGGTGACGTCGGAAAA
>DWAJ01004662.1:0-12584 GCA_018238005.1 Eurema mandarina
AATCGGTCCCGCCGTTTATGCGTTAAAGAATAACAATCGTACATCTATACATACATTCTCACCAACTTTCACATTTATAATACATACTAGCCGCTCCCCGCGGTTTTACCCGCGTAGTTCCCGTTCCCGGAGCTTAACCAGGATAAAAAGTATCCTTTGTTTTAATCATCTATCTACACACCGAATTTCAACTAAATCGGTCCAGCCGTTTTGCCGTGAAAGAGAGACAAACATACAGACAGACAAATACACTTTCCCACTTATTATATTAGTATGGATTAGTAGGATTATACATACCTTAAACTTCTTAACACCGATCTGATCCACACTGCATTGTATGTCCGGCACGATCTTATATTCCTTGATGGTTGTTGTGAGTTTATATATCTCGTTAGTTGTATTATCTGGGGCTGGGCCTCCATTGCTGCAGTTGAACTTAATGCCGAAGTCATTGTTGATACCACCTGGGTTGTGAGAAGCCGTGAGGACTATACCACCTGGAAATTGACATATTTTCATGATAAAAAGATTTGTAACATGAAGGTTTAAATTTTTATGGTAAAAAACCACAGCAAAGAAATTGTATTTTTATTCCTATCTAAACAATAAAATACATACAAATATTCCCTTATTTATGTAGTTGGTATACAATGATATCAATTTTTTGAAATCTACATGGTAACACTCTTAAATTAATTTATCTAGTATCTATGACACATTAGATAAAGATTATAAATAAGGTAAATATACAAATGTATAACAGCTATAAAGCATATATAATATATATGATGTCAGTTCATGTATCTAGCCTTGATACTTTAGCATAGTCATCATAACTTGTCAATATATAATGAGATGTATAATAAAAAAATCATGGTGACTCATTAGTTCAGAAAGAAAATTACAAATAATTTTGAAATGCTTCAAATTAAGTTAGTTATGGCTGTACTACTGCTAATTTTTATTAAGTAATAATTATATTATGCATACAAAATCCTGCGTATTTATATATTTTTTAACGTCACTTTTACTGTTACAATATGTTTAAATATAATTATATATTTCAGAATAAAGCACTGAACAGTGTATCAGCTGTTATGCTAAATTATTCGAAATATGTAATAATAGAGATTTTTAGAGGTATGTATGTATTAAATAATAAAAAAATAAATACAAACCTAAGGTCTTGTATTTTCTAATGATATGTGACACAGCTGGTGTTGAGAGAATACCACTTTGACCAACAAGGAGCTTTGCAACCTAGAAAAAATAATTTTTAAATGATGATGATGAGATTAATGTTTTAATTTAACATGTATTGTTATTGTAAATGACAACTAAGAAATCAAATGATTATAGATCTCTTTAAATACCTTTAGTTGTTCTATTATATTGCAAAAAATATATTAAAATGTTGAAAGTTTTAACTTTAAATACTTACCCCATTGCCAGCGCATATCTTTATAATTTTATCTACCACTTCTTTGACCAAATATCTGCCATCACCGCCGACCACTAGCGTTGAACCAACAATAGCATCCTTGTTAGCATCCAAAATACTCTGAATAAAGTTTTCAGTATAGTTTTCTTGTACGAAAACTTTAACTTTTTTACGTAAACCACTGGTACCCGGCTTTTGGCCTTCGTACGGAGATGTATTTACTGTAACAACGCTGGACATTTTTCTGAATTAAAGAACGTTCCAGAGGCAAACGGCTACAATTACAACTGTTTCAATACTGTTTATCTGATAAATGAGTTCGTGAGGGTCAAAATAGCGATTCGTGATTTAAAAATCGTCTCAGCTGTTAACACAATGTCAATCAAGGACGGTACTGTCAACTAACTGCGTTCCGTTTTAAGGATGTTACGGTAATGTTTTTCAAAATACTGGACAATTTTTTTTATCATTTCAAAAACTTGGTTTCGGTTTGTGGTTGATAAGATAATAAAATAGATAATTACGTCATGTATCGAATTTAGGTATCTACTATCTAGTGTATGTGGTAAGTACCTATTATTTTATATGCAATAGTTGCGCAATTTCTGGTTTCAGGTTTGTATTGTATTAAATACTAGCTGTTGCTCGCGACTTCGTCCCCGGCGGTTTCAATTTCTAATAAATTTATTAAATAAAGGTTAATATTTCAAAGTACTTCGGCTTTAATTATATTTTTAGTTTTATTTTTATGTAGGTCAATCTTAGAAGGTAGACAGGACACTGTCGTGGTACTGTCGCGGACTTGTTTTTAAATAATATTTAAAGAGAAGTAATTCTATCATACATATTTTATGGTATCTTGAATCATTTTTGCAGCGCACGCTACGGAAGTCCTCAAAGATGAATAATGGTGCCTGTTTTTTAACATTTTCCATTATTTCTTCGCTCCTATAAGGCGCAGCGTGTTGTTATGTATAAAGCCTTTCTCGATAAATGGTCTATTCAATAAAAACATATTTTTTTCAATTCGAACCAAGAGTTCCTGAGATTAGCGCTCAGTTACATAGTTAGTATATACTAGCGGTTTATACATATAGAATTTACTATTAATGTGATGTTTGAATGGAAAGTCACATAAGACTCCGACGCGTATGTATGTACTTCTCAAGATTGAAGCATAAGCAGAAAGTGACACACGGCTGAAAATGCCGTTTTTATAATAATATGTATAGATTGATTTATCTATATCAAATCGAATTTACTGAGTCACATTTTATCGAAGGCAACGGATTTAGTGATATGAATTTGTCTCTACTATATCATTATGCCCATAAGGGCGGTTTCGACGATTCGAAGTTGTGTAATTATAGCGAAGTTAGGCCGTCACTCAATATTGTGATAGGTAAGACCTACGCAAATCAAAATTAAGCACGCCTTAAGTCTCGTAATATTGACAGATTTGTATGTCGAACTGTCAAATCGAACCGAGTTGAGTTGTTGTTGTTGTTGTTGAACCGAGTTGTCAAAACAATAGCGCCTGTGACTCTTGCTTTTACGAAACATAGATACTTCAATATTACATTACGTTAAAATGGATTTAGTTATTTTATATTTATTTCGATTAAGTTTTGAAACTAGAAGCTCTACTCCGAACACAATCGACGTCGATTTTGACTCGTTTCGATATAATATCTTTGAGCGACTTCGAATAAAAATAAAAACTAAAAATAGAAATTGTTGGTTGAACATGATTTTAATTAGTTCTGTATTTACAAATACATAATAAAAGCACATTCTAACCAAAAAAGTCTTCAGCAATTGTAGTGTATTTAATAAAACAAAACGATCAGATGCTAAAGCGGCCAAAATCTAGTAATTTGCGTCAAAACCATTATAAATAATATTTTTATTTTAATAAAAATTACAAATGCTAATGAGCTATTTACCGACTATATTGCATAAGAACAACTATTATGTTCTAAGCGATCCATTATGTAAAATAGTAGCGACGCCGCGCCGGTTTGCGAGCATTACAATTCATAGAATCTTAGATTCACATTTCACGTACGAACGTCTAACTTCGAACAGTTTATAAGAGTCTTTTGGTGTTATTACACGTGGTTTGAATTAGAATCCAATAATATTGTGATATATGCGGAAAACTAGACGTAAGTGATTAATTTTTTGTTAGGTTGCTTGCGAAATTTCAATACTTTAGAACTTGTTTTGTGTTTTCGTAATGAACACTCAATTTTCCACATTTCAATCGTTATTTGCTAAATATCTGTGTTTTAAAACACGTTAGTATTATAATATGTTTATTATTTTCCAATTTCCAATGAAATATAATTATTGTTTTCGTAAAAATTCAGTATTTATGGTGCTCAGCATAGAATAATTACGTCTATGGTGCGAAAATTAATTTAAAATACGAAGGACTAGTAATTTTTGCGTAAAAGTACCAAATATATTATTATTATAGTTCAAATATTTTATTTAGACCTGTATTGCCGAATAAAATGATGATTTGAGAATAGATTAAATTCAAGGTTAGCTTATCAAAAATGTATTATGTATCTTTTTTAAAAGATTTCGCGGGTCATGTAACGTCCTATAGCGGAAATACTGCGGAATGGTGGAACATCGTATTCCAAACCCCGCTTTTATTCCCAAGGGACCCTTCCCTTCTATTAGACGAATAAAATATTCAATTCTATTTTTAAATGCGTTTCAATGTATTGCAAATTGATTGAACTACATAAGGAAATTGTTTGCTCAAATAATTATTGTCACCGTCATCGAACAATGCATTATATACGTATAGACATATAACTCAATATTACATAATATATTGTATTGTATGGAATGTAGATATTTTGGATTTAATTGACCACAGACTGGAATAAATATAGTGTTTTAAAATATTTTTTTTGCCTTGACATTGTGTTTTTTTAACAGTGTTCCAATCCCTTGTCAAATAAATTGGATTCGGTTCGTTAAGTTTCGATAACCCAAAAAGTAGGGTGTTAGGTTTTTTGTCTTTGTTTGTTTGTCTTTATGAGTGAGATCGCCAAAATGGATCGTTCAGTAAGTCTTGAACGATGAATTAATTAATTAAGTTTGAAATATTACTCAGTCGTGTTTTAGATTAGGTCGTAAATCGAAATAGTCGCTGGCTATGGACTGGAAATAGAAGATCTAAGTATTTTTATTTTTGAGACGAAATATCAAAATATTACAATTGAGCATTATTTTTTTTTCTAAAAGTTTAATGTTTAATGAGGTCCTATATACCTATATACCTATTATAATAGAAAACATTTTGACTTTTATACGTTGCCACCACACGGAGTTTCTTAAATTTATTCTTTAAATATCACAATAAGGAGGATAATGTGTCATACATTAATATAGATCGAATAAATATCACCTTTATTGATTTTTGATATAGTTCATAAATATTTAATAGATTCAGACGATCTAAGCTGTTGATCAAATTGAAAGATTTATTCAATTCCACGATAAATTGATATTTAATGATATTCAAAGATTTGTTCTAGAATCTAGACTTAAGGTAGTGAATCTCGCTAAGTGAAATGCAAATGTTCGCGGCAATTTAGTGTTACAAACTTATAATTTAAATACATTAAATATAATTGTTTGTTCTCAAAATGTTTTGCGTGTTTTTCTTACAATATGATATTTTGACATTGAATTTATTACTTCTTTTGGCGTTTATATTTTTATAGAAAAATTGACACTACAAACCCGCAATCAATATTTTAATATATTTGTACCTATATATTTCATGGTTATATTTTAAATGATACTACTTACCTAAAGTATTAAATAGATTATCAGAGAATCTATGAATCAAAATCCCTTTGTGATCGCCTCTAGCACGGGGTGCATCTAGGAAGGCGATCGTCGTGACCCATCTTTTTTGTAATTTCCATAAACTATAATGTGCTTTTAATAAAAGATTTTTTTTTATTTGTGAAAATCTTAGTTTTAGTTTAGAACTATGTTACATTCCAATTTTAAAAAGCAAATTATCTGGGAGTACGTACGGTAGTAACCAATAATAATACATATTTCGTAAACAATCGGTATTCAAGTATTAACGAATATTTCGAAGCAAACGCACGCAAACACGTAAAGCGCATTGGTTAATAAGGCAGGTCAACGACCTCTGTTTTGCTAGCTTGCTTAACGCAAGACACTTGTATTAGGTAACCTGGAAATTATTATTATTTATTTAGAGACCATTAACTTTCATTCCTTTAACTATTATAGAATAGAAACCCAAACATAGCTTGTAACAAAAAAAATACCGGAGTAAAATAACTTCATTATAATTATTGTAATCTTTAAATATTTAGTACCTACCTATATATTATAGATTTCATTAAAGGTCTATTTCTTTTTAGTAATTATTTGTAGTTATTTTGGAATTAGTTCAAAGTTCAATTAAAAATTGATCTATGAAAAAAACAATTCCCACCTCATTTTTACGCGTCGTAACACACGACTGTAATAAAATAAATTATGGCAATTAACAGTTATCATAACACTATTTTTTGGGTTGCCAGTTATGAAAATGTTTAATTTAAAACTATTATTATGTATTTATGCACTTTTAGGTGCTTTTACTCTTCGTTACCATTTATAATCATTTTTGTGAGATTACGTATATAATTTTTTTTTGGTAATAGAAAAAATATAAATGTTTTAGTAAAAAAAAGAAATTACTTCGAATTAAAGCGAGATTCAATCGTATGTCCGTCTTTAAGAACCCTTTTCTAAGCAATAGTAGTTTTAATTAATATCATCTATATACACTATCGACCCATCCCATTTTAAACGCATTAAGGTATCGATTAAATAAGACCATATACTCTTGACACAATTATCTTGAATATTAAACTAACTGATTTAGTTTTAACTTACCCGTTAATTGCAAATATCAATTCCATCGATCTATTTAGATAATATGTATATGATATTGATCTAAGTAGACTCTAGAACCATGAAACTGAACATAAAATCAGACTTTTTTTGTACTGGGGAAATCCTCTTAAGATACCCATGGACCTCGGGGATAGGACCATATTCTTCCGCAGTGAGTGGGGATCTCGGGTACCTTTACAGACTATTCCACGAAAAAAAAACTCCGTAGGCTAAATCTTTTTAATTATTTTAAACATATACGTATACACTGAACCTTTGGAACATTAGCCTCTTTCACACTTAGCTAGTTTTTTTTATAATATTTACGCAGCGTGAGATTGTTTTTGACTTAATATTATATTATGTCGTCTGTGAACAAAAGACTGAGGTAATTTAATGTCGACTACGAGAGGTCAAGGCGATCAAGTTGTATCTTGATGAAAATTGTATAGTTCTGCCTGCGGCTATGCGTAGATCGCGTGTTACGTTATAGTATTTAAAGTTAATTAATAAAATAAAATAAATTTATTCAATTTCATTATTAATAACATTTTAAAGTGTTTGCTATCATCTTTTGAAAGGAAATTGGAAATTTCCCTTTAAAAGATGATAATATCAAGGAGATAATATTTAACAGCACTACTCCGGAAACAATCAAAATCGATTTCAACTACTTTCGATCCCGCAGCTCTAGATCATAAACGATGTCGCTTTGGTCTAGATTCGATACAGTTTTGAGCGATTTTGAACATATCTTTTTGTATATGTTTCGGTAACAATACGATGTACTGACGTTCAATACGAGCTTAGGCTCCATTACTCCGATATTGACGACGATTACAACACAACTGACTAATACTAGCCCGATTTTTCTCTCCATACCTCGGGGCGGGTTCGAGAATTCTCTAAAACATTCTCTCCCAAGGTTTCTAATAACTGATCTAAATCCTGACCCTTTTATAACAAACATAAATCTTGTTCACAGATTAAAAAAAACGGGTCCTCAAAATGTCGATCCTAAAAACGATTTGTTTCTACTCCCGCCTGTTTCTGGATAGGCTGATAGATTTCATATTTTCCTTATATTGGGATGACAAGAAGGTGCCCATACCAGATTTGAGTAAAGACCACGCGATTTTATCAGAAAGTGCAGTGACTCTGGCGAAGAAGATCAAAAATAAGGAATTAAAATCTGAATACTTGGTTCAAGCTACGATTGAAAGGATAAAACAGGTACGTGTGATTTTGGTCATCAATTTGTTCTTCATAGGTAGTTTGTCTTATTATCTAAAGTTTTTGTAACCTTAACCATCGACCCTTTTGATGTAACTTAGTGATGACTAAGTTCTTAGATAACCATGCTAAAAGGAAATAACGAATTAGAACAACACTAGATCTTTCCTCACAGGCAGTGTGTTTTCTACTCCTCTCTGCTAAGAGGATTAGACACTTTTTCCCAATCCCCAATCAAGTAAATTTCTTTAGCTGTATTAAATAATTATTTGGTAAACTCAATTTGCAGATTTCGAGAGGCTATTCAGGATAGTTTTGGGGTATTTAATTATAACGTTAGGTACGCAACTTAGGCACAATTGTGGAAACCCCTAAATAAATTGTATTCTAGAACGTTTCCTATACCGTTAGGCACAGAAAAATAACATATTATATGTATGATTTCACCAGGTAAATCCTATAATAAACGCAGTAGCAGCAGAAAGATATGAAGCCGCATTGGAAGAAGCAAGAGAAATCGATCGTCAAATTGAGGCTGGCTTGACAGAAGAAATGGCTCAGAAACCATTTCTAGGTGATTATTATATTCTCTAGTTAGGTATAAAGATTTCTTCAAGATATACAGTTTTTACAAGAATATAAAGTATGTTCTCATGAACAGGTAATTACATACCAAAATATTAAAAAGCGACAATCGTTCCGCTAAAAGTTGTATAATAATAATGTTGTATATTATATATTATGCTAATTCTTATTCTCTAAAACAAATATCATCAGCACGATTCAGAACTCAATTCATTAGTACAGCTACATTAATAATAGTATCATAAATGAGTTGTGGATTGCATCACTATTTATTATTCAGAAGGCCTATTTATTTTTCGTACATATAATTGAAGCTTTATAAACAATGGTAACTGATCATCAGGTGTCCCATTCACCGCTAAGGAAAGCCAGGCAACAAAAGACATGCCTCTTACACTCGGCCTGTGGAACCGACGCAATGAAGTAGCTGATGAAGACAGCGCTAGTATCAGGGTGGTGAAGGAATCTGGCGCCATTCTCTTGGCTCTTTCTAATTTGCCAGAACTACTTATATGGTGAGTTTGTTGCGAGGGAAAATTATTAGAATTGTTAAAAGGTTAGGTACAGTCAGGTAATAAAGTTGATTCTGTTCTTGTACATATGATCTATCTATGCAATATTTTGAAAATCCATGATCTATGAGATCCATGAGTGATCCATGTTTTGAAAATCATTATTATATACATATTATTAATCATCGCTTACAATATTTTTATTTATTTTGGGTTGATTATATATAGTAATAATTAATGTAATTAATTTAGCATCGGTTCGGAAAGCAGTTTCTACAGAAAGGAACCCGCAAGAATCTCTTTTGAAATAAAAATTAGCATATAAATAGTTATTCAAGTACATAACAATAACTATTACAACATTTACACAACAAAAATGTTGTGTGACCTCTACAAATTTATATTTATGTTATACCTACAGGCAAGAAACCCGTAATCCGGTATATGGTATGACAAAGAACCCCCTCCACACAGGCCGGACGGTGGGTGGCTCAAGCGGTGCTGAAGCCGCCCTCACCGCTTCTTACGCCACCCCTATCAGTCTTTGTAAGTCAACCTCAGATTTATATCTTACTAATATCATAAATGTAAAAGTTAGTGATGTTTGGATGTTTGTGACTCTTTCATGCAAAATCGACTAAATGGATTTGGATGAAATTCAGCATGCAGGTAGATTTTTTTTTGATGGGGGGAAATCCTACCGCGTTCTCCTCGGGGAAGAAGGAGGCGGTTATGTCGGACTCGCCTAAAAGGGCCACTACCGACTAAAACCTACCGGTGTTCCGTCGCGCACCCTTTCGGGGGGCGGACCTGCTGAGGACGCACGAAGCAGGTAGATTAGACCTAGATTAACAAATAGGAGATTTTATATCCCGGTATAGTCACGAGAATGGGAACTACATAATTAAATAGTATTCATTTTTTTCTTTAATTTTTAACTCCAATTGATTAAGTTTGTTCCATGTTTTCGATGTGCATTTTTATCTATATAGAGTTTTATTATTTTATTATATTTATTTTTCTAGGCTCCGATGTTGGAGGATCAACACGTATTCCTGCGTTTTACTGCGGCATGTTTGGACATCATCCCACGGCCGGTGTGCCTGATACTACTGGTAATATTTACACTTATCTATATTGTATTAACTTAAAAGCTTTCAAATTAGTAAATTTTGCTCGCGACTTTGTCCCTGGATTTCTATTATTATGCGTATATCTCGTAATCTTAGAAATATTTACTTTATAGTACTTCAGCGAACACAATGAACTGATTTTCTATAACATTTTTATTAGAGTAGCTTAAGTTCGATAAATCGGTAAATTTTTCGATATCGACGACGATAGCGTTCGGAGTAAAGGTTTTACTATTGGTCTACAGGCATTCTCTTCCGGAAACGACATTTCCAAGACACAATGTTCTGTTTGGGATTCATAACGAAGCATGCAGAGGACTTGGGTCCTTTGACTAAAGTCATATCTGGAAAATGGGCGGATAAGTTGAAGTTGGAAGAAGACAGGGATATTAAGGTTTGTTTTTTTTTAATTCTAACTCCAAGGCTTTTTGCACTTAGATTCAAAAAAATGAAAAAAAAAACGTTTATTTGCAGCACAATACAAAAATAATTCTTTCTTAAAATAAAATAAACATTGACATTAACAAATTGTAATGCTGCGGGAATTTATCCGATGCGAAACATCGTTGACTTCCTTTGATTCGATGTAGAGTTCGGGATTTTAACTAAATATATGCAGTCTTTGACACCTAATATATACTTATATAATGTGTATTCAAATGAATTTTGATATTTAAAGTTTTTCAAAACTATATTTGTATTAGATATATATTCAGACAAAACTCTTGCGATCTTGCGATCTAACTGTGTTATTCTGTCAATCTGTTAGGTCTTACTCAGTATATTTCTCTTTCTCCCTCTGTTTCTTTTGATCACTCATTATATGTAATATTACAATATTACAACTTGAATATCATACAACTATTTTTTACTCCTAAATAAATTACAGAACGTAAAATTCTACTATTTGGACTCATGTGGGGACCCACTTGCGAGTCCGATTCGTCCGGAAATGACACAAACAATAAACAGGTTAGTAAAAAAGTTTTTATAATATTATTTACAATATAACCTTTAGAAAGCAAAATATTTTAATTATAAAAGTTGCTGGTTTGATAAATTTGTATTCTTTGCTGTATATCGCAGTTTCTTATGAGTAAAAGCCGTTAAATTCTTATTAGAAATATTTCTAACTGTCCAAAAATAATTTAGAAACATCCATTGAATTTTCGTGTGTGATTTGTTCTAAAATCAAAATCCGACAAAATTTTCAATTATTCGTGATTGACAAATCAACGTTCTAATTTCAAAAGAATTCGCGCGCAACAATTTACGATACATCATTTATGATATTTTTAGTCACAATACGAATAACTCTAATGGATTATATTGATATTAATAATCAACTTTTTTCATTCCATCTCCGTCATGAATAACAAAAATAAAAAATATATTTTTACAGAGTTATTAAAAACGTAAAACAGAATCTCAAAGCCGAGGTACAGCCGTACAAACATGAAGGTTTCAACTACATGTATCGTCTATGGTCCTACTGGATGGACAAGGAGCCCGAAGATTACTACGCCTTAGCTAAATACAATAAGAGCGGTTATAACGGTGTCGTTGAGTTGGCTAAAAAGGTAAATAAAGACAATAATTTATTTTTTGCTCAAATGTGGTGTTTATGTCGCAGTCGGATTGTCTTAAAGTCATAACAAAGATTAATAAGTCGCAGTCGTTACAAATATTTACAGACTGTTTAATGATTAATTAATTACATTAAGGCAATGATATTATAGTTAATAGATACGTTATACACCAACAAATTAACCGAAAAAAGTATTCCGCGCAGCAGCGGCAGCACACATACATAAGTCAAAACAATAGAAATTCATACATAACCTAAAGGTAAGACGTCCTAATTAGCTTATGTTTTAGCGTATTCAAAATTTCGCGCTTAAACATATCTATTTAATATAACATCATTGCATAAAGGAATATATAAATTGAATATATAAATTGAATGATACGTTTTATAATGAACTTTAAATTAAAAATTAATCTAACCAATAAAAAATATTACACAATATGATATTATAAACACAAGTACCGTTTCTTCGAAGTCTAAATAGAATCCTCTTTCTTTAAACCCAGTTAATAAAAGCGAGATTTGGCGTAGTTGGTGATATAATTATTTATTTTTTAACTTTTCAGTTATGCGGCCTCAGCAAGAACTGTCTTTTCCTAATAATGCGGTTCATAGAGTTGAAATATTTGCCTCTGCCAGAGAGTAAGTGGGCCGAGCAAATCACCAAGGATATGAAAGACGATCTATTTGTAAGTATTTTAAAGCTAGGATAGAATATAAGGAATACGTTTCACTACGTCAGATTAGAAGAATCATTGGATTCTCAGAATAGTTTAATTTTATTTTATACATATATTGAAAAAAAATTGTTGACGGTATTTAAAATAAATTTATAATATGTATGATCAAACATGTACGAGTAATGAGCCAAAAAAATAAATAAATAGAATACCCTGTGAAAAAAGAAACTGTGTTAACAGCTCGTTTAAATTTAAATTACAATAGCTAGCAACACTGACGTTTTATTTAGTTCGGTTGGGTTTCTTTCTTTCTTATATATTATGGCATTAGCGTCTAGCTTTTTGCCAATGTCAAGTAAAATCGTCATCAAGTCGTCTTTAGTAGAGTCAGTCAGTCGTTTCGTTCTGCCCTTCGTACAGTGATAGTGAGCTTTACGAAGAACCTAGACGAATCTTGGAGCA
>DWAJ01004663.1:0-12584 GCA_018238005.1 Eurema mandarina
TATTTTTTTATTAGTTATTGATAGATATGAATAGAAATATCAATTTCAGCATTAGACATATTGTGTTTTTTATCTTCTCTAGTAGGTACATTATTTTTATTGATTAAAATACTATATTGCATTTAAAACTAGCTGTTGCCCGCGACTCCGACCGCGTGGACTTTCATATAAACTTTGACCCCACCCCCTAATAACTCTTTTTTCCACTAAAAAAGGAGCCTATATCTTTTCTAAGGCCCTACCATCTGTTTCCGAATTTCATTACAATCGGGTCAGTTGTTTTGGCGTGAAACCGTAACAGACAGACAGAGTTACTTTCGCATTTATAATATTAGTTGAGATGAACGTGTAATGTGCTTTTCAATAAATATTGCTTTCTTTCTTTCATATTTAAACAACAGATTAAACGTTGAAACACAAATAAATAAATAGAAAAACATCTTTCACACAACATAGCTAAATAGATTTTCAAAAAACAACCAACACAACCAATAGCTACGCAACAAAATTGGTTTTCGCTCAATAAACTGTGATTGGAAGTGTCGTGTTACATGTTGTTACATGTTACATGTTACAAATATCGGGTTGCTTGTCGCCGTTAAAATTAAATGGAGCGGACCGCTGGGAGTACGAACGAATCGGATTTTTTATGTTTTGACACTGACAGTTGAGCGGGTTGGGTGTTGCCAGTTGGTTTTGACAGCGATCCTCGCGCCGAAATTATGTCCGATTAACGGTCAAACGCATGTCAAATTTAAGCACACTTCAAGTCTATTAATGAGTGATTTCTACTAGATTTTTTTTAAATATATTTTTAAGTTAAGTTCTTTCAAATAGGAACTATATCTTTTCCCTTTTAGTCTTACTACGATCACGTTTTTCTCAAGTTCTTACCGTTATCAAAATCGGTTTAGTGTGAGTTCACTGTCTGTCTCTCTGTATAGAAAGACTGCTCTCGTACCTATTTAAATCTATACATCTATACATATAATAAAAACGTAACGAGTCGCTGTCTGTACATGGAAGATAATATATGAGATAAAATATTACAGGAGACCTTTATTAACGCAATAGTACCCAAAACAATGAATTTTGGAATTTTTGTCTGTTTGTTTGTGTACGCTAATCTCAGAAACGGCTTATCTTATCTAGATGGGGTTTTCAATGATATGTTGTGGTAAGCTTAACTTAACATTTAGTCTTTAATTCATGTCAATCGGGTGATAAATAAAAAAGTTATGGTAATTTAAAGAATCACGTTGAACTTGCTGAACGTTTGGTAGCGCGGGTTAGGCATTTTCAAAAATGCTGCCCAAAGTCACTTTTCTACGCGGGCGAAGTCGCTGGCACAGCTAGTTATTAAATATTTTTATAAAAGTATAAATTGATATATCATTATTGATTGCCATTTAAAAAATGTTAATTAATATTGATATCTTCGCTGACACTAAAAGTTTTTCTTTGTAAAATTCTTATAGTTTCTCGAAACGTGAAATTAAGCTTTGCTCGAAATTAACTTAATTTAAATATATGTGTTTTATTAATGTTATATTGTCCCGGTTTTACCCGCGTGGTTCCCGTTCCCGGGGCAATACCGGGATAATAAGTATCCTATGTTTTAATCCAGGGCATCATCTTACTACATACCAAATTTCAACTAAATCGGTCCAGCCGTTTTGCCGTGAAAGTAACACAAACATACAGATAGACACATTTTCCCATTTATAATATTAGAATGGAACGATCTACAAATAAACAATTAAATAACTCTACATTTCTATCTAGGAATGTTATTAACTAAAGAACGGGGCATAAATTCCCGCTTTTTTACAGCGTCCATATTGCCACAGATAATCAAGAAGGGGCTTTCGACCAATCAGATAGCTTCGTTCTATGTGTGCGTGTGTTGTATGGGTGTGGTTATAGAATACTATTACACATATAAAGGGTTTAGGGATGATACCTAATAATTTTTGAAATTGTAATCTATACTTATATTATAAAGAAGTAAAGTTTGTATGTTTGTTAAATTGTAAGGGGTAATCTCGGGATCTACTGAACCGATTTTAAAAATTCTTTCTCCAATAAAAAGCCACATTATTGCTGTTAGTATATTTATGTAACATTTCATTATTATATTATTAAGTATGTAGGTATTGTGTGTAGTTTATCATAAAAAAAGTTTATTATATCTATAAATATATATTTATCTTATCCATTTCCGTACCTCTCGGGTTGCCTGGCAGAGATTGCTATTTAGCAATAAGGTCGCCTCTTGTACATTATTATCTGTAACTTTTTACATGTACTTATTAACCCCCGACGCAAAAAGAGGGGTGTTCTAAGTTTGACGTGTCTGTCTGTCTGTCTGTGGCATCATAGCTCCCGAACGAATCAACCGATTTCAATTTAGTTTCTTTTGTAATACAGGTGTTTTACGGGCGAGTGTTCTTAGATATGTTTGATGAAAATCGATTCAGCCGTTTAAAAGTTATGAGGGGTTAAATTGGGGAAGAAAAACCGAATGTCTGCAATTATGCTCAAGTGGGGTGTCAAATGAAAGGTTATGAATTGTACAACACAAAAAACAACAGCTTTTATTGGTTTGACGTGTCTGTCTGTCTGTCGGGGGTTTTTAAAAATTTCTAATTTAATATTATTTTGATTTTGGATGTAATGTACAATAAATTATTTTAAATAAATAAATGTGCTTTATCGTAATCATATCCCACTAATATTATAAACAATGTTTGTAAGGATGTATGTTTGTTGCTCTCACGAAAAAACTACTGAAGCGATTTAGCTGTAGTTTGGCAAGCAGATAGATTAAATCTTAGATTAACACGTAGGCTACTTTTGAAGCTAGTATCTAATAAAAATATTTTATAAAATACGTTTTTAGTGTCAGAGATTAGAGGAATAAAGAAACAGTTTCTATTTTTAATTTTAAAATGATTTTTTTTGGACATTTAACGTTAGCTATAACACAGCTTAACACTTTAGTAATTATTTTATTGTATGAATTTGTGTTTCATGTATTTTGTTAATTATAATGCTATAATTATATCTGCTGGCCAACGCGACTTCGTTAACGCTGCTACTATAAACTAAAAACGAATTATCGAAATTGGTTCAGCTGTTATAGAGTTATGCACTTAGCAACACATGGCGATTTATTTTTTATTATATATTATTTATATTAAGTATATTAATTTACTGTATTTATAATTGTTTGAACGCTTGGGTATACTTCTGTAGTCGATAATAATAAAGCTACCATTTCATTGGTATTAATCTTTAAGCCCCGAAAACTATGGAATAAGGGACTTGAAAGCCTTAATATAAATTGTTTTTAGTATAAAAATAGAAATCTTCTAACGCATGCAAATTCTCGTCTCTTAAGCTTATCCAAGAGAAAATCAATAGCATCGTGCTAGAACGAGACGAAAATAGCACTATTGTACGAGCAAGAGTGAGAAAGTCTACCCTCAGTTGTCGGAAAATTAGTCCATAAAAGTATTAAGAAAGTGCTCTTTAAAAATGAACTCTATTTGTGTTCAATAAGGTATCTTTTTCAATGCAGTTTTGAAGGAACATTTTATCTTAACAAAATTTGTAGGACGTTGGATTTTAATCCTAAGCTGATAAAGATAAGGTTTATTTTTGTATGTAGGATTAAATATAGTAATTTACAGTGATTTAATGATAAATGGGACCAGTTGAGTTTTACGTTTTTATTAGTGCTTTACAATTAGAGATTATTGAAATTCAACAACACATATTAATGTAATGGTTTTCGGAATTATATCAACTGAAAATGTTTAAGATACTATTTCTCTATTATACAGAATTTTTGCATGTATTATACACTAGCTGCTGCCCGCGACTCCGTCCGCGTCGACTTTCATATTTATAAACAAACATTCAGCAAGTTCAACGTGATTCTTTAAATTGCCATAACTTTTTTATTTACCAACCGATTGACATAAATTAAACACTAAATGTTGAGGGAAGCTTATAATAATTGAAAAGCCCATCTAGATAGGTTAAGCCGTTTCTGAGATTGCACTGCACAGACAAACAGACAAAAATTCGAAAAATCATTGTTTTGGGTTCTATTGCGTCAATAAAGGTCTCCTGTTATATTTTTTCTCAAATATCTTCCATGTACAGACAGCGACTCGTTACGTTTTTATTATAGATATGTATAGATAAAAACTTTCCTCTTGAATCACTCGTCTGTATAATCGAAAAATTAAATAACTCAATATTTCAAGTTCAGAGATAATCGCGATTTAGTGTTTCTTGAATCACTCTATTTGATAGAAAAGCCGCATCAAAATCGGTTGTATAGTTTTAAAGATTTAAGCATACATAGGGACACATATAGAAGAAAGCGGCTTTGTTTTATACTATGTATTTATAGTGCTCGGCTGGTTAGGGACTATTTCTGTTTATAAGCAATTTTAGAGCATTGAGAATGCATCTAAATTAAATAGAAGATAAAGGATTTAAAATTAAGGAGAATTAAGGAAGCTGGGAAAAGTAAAATGGGAGGTGAATGCTCCTGTTTAACGAAAGAAAAGATTTGTCTATGGTAGGTAAAGGCCAGAAATAGGTACCTACTTCTAAAGCGTTTTTTGCAATTATTTTAGTCTCGTAACGCTTTCAAACAAAACACTACTGGACCGATCATCACGAAATTTTGTACTGTAATCTTTAAATGTCAGAATGAACATAGGCTACTTTTTCTTCCAATTTTTTGTTCAATGTGATCGAAGCCGCGGTTAGGAGCTAGTAAATAAATAAACTATAACTTCAAATGACTCCATTAATCACAAAATCAAAAGCCACTAATACAATTAAAATCTCAATTGAATTGGAATCAGTTGAACCATTAAATTTAGATTACGGGGGTTGATACGATCGCAACATTTAAGGTTAATTGCTAGGGGTGGGTTATTGGGGTGGGAAATTCGAATTAGCCCATTACATTACGTGATAAATGTGAATGTTGAGACCTTTTGTTCGTAACGGTTGAACAGATTGTGACGTGATTCTTTTTGGGGATAGCTACCTACTTGTTGTTTTAAAAGAAAGAAACATTTTTGTATAGCACATCTTAATTCCTACTAGTTTTACTATCATTTCCGAATAATGTTATAAATGTATATATATTGTGAGAATGGATGGATGAGATGGAGTGTATGTTTGTTATTCTTTCACGCAAAAACGGCTGGACCGATTTAGTTGAAGTTTGGTATGTAGATAGGTGATACCCTGGATTAACACATAGGACATAATGTATATCCCGGTATTGCCCCCGCAACGGGAATTGATAAATGGGAATGTTGAGACATTTGTTCGTAACGGTTGAACAGATTCTGACGTGATTGTCTTTTGGGGAAAGCTCCTTCTTATTTTAAAAGAAGGAAAGCACTAACTTATTTATATTATAAATGTAAAGTATTGTGAGTATGTTTGGAAGTTTGTTACTCTATCACGCCAAAATTACTAAATCGATATGCCTGAAGTTTGTCGGGCAGATAGATTAGACCACACGAGATACTTTTTATATTGTTATTGATGCAGGAACGAGAACTATGTTGGTAAATCCACGAAATGAGGCTAATTTAAAAAAATAAAAAAACCCATACACATATTTGAACATCTATATATATATATAAAAGAAAGTCGTGTTAGTTACTTCAATTATAACTCAAGAACGGCTGAACCAATTTAGCTGAAAATTGGCAGGGAAGTAGTTTTTACTGGAAAAAAGGGTTATAAGGGAGGAAGGGGGGGTCAAAGTTTATATGAAAGTTCACGCGGACGGAGTCGCGGGCAAGAGCTAGTATTACAATAAAAGTAATTCTTCCTAAATTCAACACTATATCTGTTACAAATTTTCATGGAATTCGATCCATCAGTTTAGGCGGCAAAACACAACTTAACTTACTTAGATAAGCTTCCGTGCATACAGCAAAAAACTAGTCTCATAACCCGTATTCGCCTAACACTCCGTTAAAATTCCTCGAGCAGCTTAAAGATCAGATTATATACATAAAACAATAACTTATACAGTCGCAGCGTCCGTGTGTATGTTGATTGTTATTGTTATAATGTATCCGAGTCGTCAATCAAAGCAGCGCGAACAAATTCTCATATCGTTAAACCGAAACGAATACAGGACTACATAATGATTTTTAATTTCACCGGTTTATAGTTTGAGCGGGAACGATACTTTTTTCTTAATTTCTTTTTTTTTACAGACAGTCAAAGGATGAATAAGTTTAATATTAGCATGAAGGTTGAATATGTTTAAATAATTAGTAACGGAAATAATTTTTAAGCTATAGAAACTACGATTTAAGGAAAAATTACAAGCTTACTATTTAAACTAGTAAAAGAAAAATCATTTATTTATCCATCTAATACCTACTCGTATAAGCAAATTTAAATTTTATTCATACATCGAAAAAGAATTGTTTCCTAGTTAAAAAATTACGGCTACAGATACAGATTATAACAATTATATCATTTGTTTCTTTGTAAACAATTTTGTTTAAAAAGGCCACCAACGCATCATCGTTTTGCAAATACGTAAAGTAACCTATAAGTTACCACTATACTATATTGATTAATTATTGATTATTCATTGTACCCACAAAAAGTTTCTCTCACTAATAATTTGTTAAATATTATTAAAGAAACAACTAAACCAATATAAAAAACTACATTTAAAATTGAAAAATTACAGTGCTTAACAAAGCCTGAAGCTTTCAAACGTAGCGCTTCCGCTCCGTATAATCGCGCATGTGTTTTCACGGCAAGCTTCCAGCATCCGCCGAGAATGGCTATCGGTACATTTGACTCGCAAATATCGACATTTTGTAGCCAACACTAAGTTATCGTGATGAATATCTATGAAAAACACGCGTTTTCCCCCGTAAAGGTACGTTTAGAATGGAACATATTATCCCTACTAAAATTATAAATGCGAAAGTAACTCCGTCTGTCTGTTACGCTCTCACGCCAAAACTATTGAACCGATTATAATAAAATATGGTATAGTAACCGTCAATTACCTTTGGCGCTGAACGAAACCTGCGCAGAAGTCAAAAATAAGGTATCGAGGTGTTGGCGCGGCGCGCGGTGCGCGTGATCGTCGGGTGCGCGAGCTTTGATTGGTTGTCCCAGTCGTGTTGTCTTTGAGCACCAATACGTCAATTACGAGCGCGATTCTACCGATGCGCAGCTATTCTCGTCAATCGCTAAATATTCGTGACGATTATTATACACAGATGGTCTAGAGTCTGGAAAAAAGGGTTAAAAGGGTCAAAGTTCATAAAGTCCACGCGGACGGAGTTACGGACAGCAGCGTACGCACAACCTATAATTTTTATGTCATGGCTGGTACATACATTAAATAAGGAGAGAGAGGAGACATAAAGGAGAAAAAAGAAGGCAACGTACACGTATAGCCATTTCTTCTTCGTAAAACTGAAATTCTTATACATATACACTTCGTATACATTCACACGTATAACACACAAATACAAAAACACACATTCTAAAAATGGACTAACTAAACATTTCGATCTCTGTAAATGAGAGAACTTTAAACCTGCTTAATTACAAAGCTGGATAATTGAAAACCACCAATAATTAATTAATACATATTATGTCTTGTTTCCTTGAGATCCCAACTGACTAGGTTTCGCTGTATTATTCCTTTATACGCGAACTTTATCCTATAGAGTCTATAGTAAGTATAAAAGTTCCAGTATAAAGTATAGAGTATATTATAGTATAAGTAAAGTTCCAGAATAAAGTATAAGAATATTCTATACTATAGACTGTACCTTAGAATATTATTCATCACACAAGAACGGGTTGGAAACAATCGCCTGTCCATTTGATTGACGCTACCGGAGGACAAATAAACGAACAGCCATTTTTGTTCTTCCTCCTGATATATGTAATTTAAACACATATTTAGAGTTAGCTTTTGTACGCGGGTTTCCTTGCATTGTAGCATAGATAGTGCCTTAATAATTGGTCTGCCGTAAGTGAAGCCAAAACTGTATATATGTAGGTGTTAACAGCTCGTTCTTATACTTGATGACACACACACAAGCCCACCGACGATAGTGTTGCTGATGCCATGCGCTGCAGCGTCGAACTATGTAAGTAGATAGAATTGTCTATTTTGAAACGGCTTCACTTTGCGTGATAATACAGCGGTTCTAGGTGTTACTATTCTATGAAAATATGTATAGTAAATGAAATGATTTGCCTTAATATGATCGCATCAAAATTCTTATGGTTTTCGAAGATTTAAATTTTTCCACATTTATAGGGTAAACTTCTTGTAGCAGCAACATCATCGGTGGGCTTGTGTGCGTGTCATCGAGTATAAGAATGCTGTTAACACTTACATATAATTATTTTTATTATGAACACTTACTTAATTATGGCTTCACTTGCAGCGAACCATATTAAGGGACCATCGGTCTATGACGACTATCAGCAATACGTCTATGCATATTGTAATATTAACCCGAAAGTCGAGGAGATATAAACAAAATGGCAATGTTATACCCTCAATCTTTTCAACAAGTCACTTGGGGATGCTCTGTAATGTAATTATATGGAACCATTTGTCGCGGGTGTTCTGTGGGGTGGTTCTGTGACTCTAATCGTGAGGTATTCAAGGAGGGTTCAGAGTTCGAGCTTGATAAACCCTACTAATCACTACATAGTATAATAAAAAAGTCATTTTATCTGTCCCTATATCCCTATACATGCTTAAATCTTTTAAACTAAGCGACCGATTTTAATGCGGTTTTTAATCGATAGTGATTCAAGATAAAAGTTTTTATATATGCATGTATTATACCTGAACCTAAACTAAAATAAGCTAATTAAAATTGAAATGTATTTACTTGTAAACTAACTAAAATAAAAAATAATACATATAAACCTTCAACTCTTGAACTTAACTATCTTTTGAAGAAAACCATATCAAATTTCGTTGCGTAGTTGTAACGATCTAAGCCTACATGCGGACTTTGTTTTACATATTTAAGTTAAGTTCAGCACTAAAACGCCTTGTATCCGAGCGGTGTTTTATAAAAAAAAAGCCTCACGTCGTATAAATGTTCGTCCATCTAAACATACGAAACCGTTACACAACTCAGCATACAATACAGACGTGTGAATCAATTCATTAGTTTTTGTCCGGCTGTATTATGTTGTCAGCATAACGGTCCGTGAATTTCATTACATTTTTGTGTGAACTTAAATTGTTTTCGAAAGTCAAACGAAGCCGCGGTAAGGATTACGTTTTTGTCCTAATTGTTATATTTAACGCTCAGTTAAAAGATAGGTTTAGAAACTATGGTTACTGTTGATACATAGTATAGTTATAATCACTACCGTTTATATGTGTGTTATTAATAAAATTAACCGTTAAAGTTACCCGTGACATGAAAATGCCGCAGTAAAATAATTGCTGTTATCTACTGAACATCGCATGAAAATCCTGCAATTATTAACATTTGAATATAAGATTAAAATATTTAATTTAAGATTTTTTTTAAAAATTATTTACCCTCTACATGAGAAATCTGGAAAGATGCTGAGAAGCAAGTTCTGCCAGGCAACCTTAGTGGATCAGTCACAACGCGACGTGCGGAGAGGAATACCAGGTTAGTTCCATATCCCCTTTACCTCCTCCGAGGAGAAAAGAATTTCGCGCCAACAAATCAACTTAAGCTATGACATATAAGCAGATTAATAAAAAAGAGAATACCTACAAACCTCATTCCTCCTTACACAGCTTATATATAAACATTAAAAGCTCAAATAAGCTTATCTAGCCATCGAAATAATAAATAAACTGAATCAACTGTATTTGAATTAAGAACTTAATGGCCGACAAAAACGTTGTACGCGTCACGTCGCGGGATATTTAATAAATGACGTTATAAATTAAACATTGAACCAAATAATTTAGGAGTGACTTCGGAGCGCGCAAAAAGTGCCTACAGTCGGGAGTATTTCGGTGCACAGAGTAGTTGAATGAAAGAGATATTTAGGTGTTTGTTCTTTTATTATCACAAGCTGTTGCCCGCGACTCCGTCCGCGTGGATTTTCATATAAACTTTGACCCCCTCTACCCTCCCTTATAATCCTTTTTTCCTAGATTTTTTCATACAAATGTTTTTCCCGCTTCATCCCGTTCCCGTGGGAATTTTGCAATATCCTGTTGCAAATAACCTTTAAGTTTACTAAGGTACCTACATGCCAAATTTCAAGCGTCTAACGTAAGCGGTTTAGATTTTTCATACAAAAGGTTTTCCCGCTAATTCCCGTTCCTGCGGGAAATTCGGGAATTCCTTTCTTAGTGGATGCCTACGTCATAACATCTACCTGCACTGCAAATTTCAGCCCGATCCATCCAGTGGTTTGGGCTGTGCGTTGATAGATCACTATGTCAGTCAGTCACCTTTGAATTGTATAGATATAGACTAGTGACCCTTCCGGTTTCGCTCGCATATGTTATGATGTAAGCTATCCTATCTTTTTAGCTGGAACAAACTGCACACGATGTGCAAATTTCATTTTAAATCGGTTCAGTAATTTAGGAGTGACAAGTAATTTGTATATATGTATTAAGAAGCTGTTACTTTTACGTGCTTTTATACCATAATTATTGTATGAAAATGAACCAAGAATTATAATGTCATTACATAGTATACAATACAGTCGCTTTTTGCTGGTAGTCCCTGTTTTTAGCAGATTTCAAAAGGAGGAGATTTCTCATTTGGTGGGAATTTTTAGGTTTTATCGGATACCAAGTCCTTACCTCTGTGTCATGTAAGTACAAATTATTATGGCTTTTATATCTACTTTTAAATTAACGTTGCCGACCCTACCTCTAAGCTTTGAGTACTCTTTTTATAAGCACAATTATTACCCATCGTCACTCAATAGTTACCAACATACAACTTTAGTTCAAAGTTGTTTGCATTAAGAACACCCCGCTGCCAGCCCTAGCTGCTAGCTCCATCAACTCTACTTCTACGCCATATCAAATTTATGGGCACAATATCGATTTTAAAGCATAAAACTTCATTTAACGAAATCAATTTTTGATCTCAGTGACCCAGGGCTGCCAATAACCAATTTTAAACCGCACCAAAAACGCCCCGCTGCCAGCCCTAGCTCGATCAACCCTCTCTGCGCCATAACTCATCTGTGCTCACAATAAATCGCGTGTGACGCGGCGGTGGGACACTCCCGGCCCGCGGTATAATTGTACAAATGTCCTGCGCCCATTACGTGCGGCTTCACAGGTTTTTCGAGCTTTCGTGAGCGCGCGGTGACTGTGTGTTTAGGGGTTTACGGTATGAGCGGTAGCGGGGGCGGAAGCGGGGCGGGAGAGATTTCGTCAGAAATTTTGTCTTATAATAATAATCATTTATTGCTAAAACAACCAATACATTGGTAAGCGACAAGCTCCACACAATCATAATTCTGGATACAACATTACTATTTAATATTACATTACATTATAGCAATTATACATAATAGAAAGTTATGTCAATAAAATACTACTATGCTAAATGTTATGTCAATAAGTATGTAATGTCAAATTTAATTATTATAATTAGCTATCAATGTAAGTATTCCTTAACCGAATAATAGTTTTCTAGAGTCAAACACACGTAAAGCTGTGTTTTAATTTTTTTTATGTCTATACTTTTCAATATACGCTAACTAATAACGCTAAAGACACGCCGGCGTATACATTTATGCATCTGCTATACAAATAAACCTTCTCTTGAATTACTCTATCTATTGAAAATGATAAAAAACGCATGAGAATCGGTTGCGTTATTTTTAAGATTTAAGTACCTATACAAAGGGATATATAGAGACACAGAAAGCGATATAGTTATGATCCTTACAATTTAAACAGAATAGAAACATATAATACCTATTCTAGAACATTCTAGAATATACTAGAACATTCCACAAGCCTGTCTCACATTCTAGAACTTTCTAGAACATTCCACAAGCCTGTCTCACATTCTAGAACTTTCTAGAACATTCCACAAGCCTGTCTCACATTCTAGAACTTTCTAGAACATTCCGCAAGCCTATCCCTTGTTCCGTCCCCAAGATATGTATTTATTTATGAATGCCGCGTCGTGTCGCTACGGACGCCTTTTTACCGTCGCGTATAATGACGCAGATTTGTTCGGAATAGCTGATACATGCCGATATCTGATCTTATTTTGATTTTATAAGTCTTTAGTCATAGACGTATAACGCATAGACTGGTAGTCCCCTGTTAATCGGTCCGCCGTAAGTGAAGACAAAACTGTATATATGTAGGTGTTAACAGCACGTTCTCATACTCGATGACACGCACACAAGCACACCGATAATAAATAAATAAATAAATATTTTCAGGACATTTATACACAGCGCCATCTAGTTCCAAGCTAAGCCGAAGCTTGTGTTATGGCAACTAGATAACGGAATAAATTACATATACATTACTTTTCTTT
>DWAJ01004664.1:0-12583 GCA_018238005.1 Eurema mandarina
GAGAATAGCTGCGCATCGGTAGAATCGCGCTCGTAATTGACGTATTGGTGCGAGAAAGACAACACGACTGGGAAAACCAATCAACGCTCGCGCACCCGACGATCACGCGCCCCGCGCGCCGCGCCGTTACCTCGATACCTTATTTTTAACTTCTGCGCAGGTTTCGTTCAGCGCTAAAGATTCGTGACTATACATTCGTTTTTTGCAATAAATTATGCCGTGACCGAGTGGGTACATAAACACTGTAAAAGAACCTTTGTTTTCATCCATCAAACTAAATATAACTCGTGACTGAATGCAGGAAGCTGGTATGCGTCTGGCGTATTTTAACAGAATTTAGTTGATTTATCGGAACTTAGGTTGTTTACATTAGTGTTACTAGAGATTATCGTAAAATTGAGTCAGGTACATAAAATATCTGTTCCCACACGTTTTCTCTTTAAAATATGATATATGTTTAGGACTATATCTAATTCTAACAATTTACCTACTAAAAAGGAAAAATGTTGTAAACCATCGTACGTATTTTAACATTGTAAGGCGCGTCCTAGAATTGAGAACATGGTCGTAGTTATAGATGTGTACTGTATAATATTTAACTTTAAACTCATTTATCATATTATAATATCATTACCTGTAGGCATATGAACATACTTTCTAAATTGGAAAATCCTGAAAAGAACCATATAGATAGGACCATGGGCTTAAGACAAAGTTCTACCCACCAAAATCCAAAGATTACGAGCACCTTTGCAGACTCTTCCACGACCTAAATATCTACCAAGTCATACCTAGTCTTACTAAAGCCATCTTCTTAATTATGCATTGTACGAAAAAAACAGTCGAATAAATCTCAAATTTATGTTACGAATAAACAATTATTACTTACTTATTACTAATATATATAACATCTAATTTTAATTAAGAATTAAATTGTATATGTTGTAGATTGTACAGATAACAGGGATAAACCTCAATTGGCTAGTGTAAATAAGGTCGTCAACGGAAGTGGATACGGAAATTGCCTTGCTATGACCTTCGTACATTAATACCGAGAGCTTTATAAATATCACCGTACAGCTACAGCCTTCAACCGTGGACTATATTATCCTGTATATTGCCTGTGTAAGATCGCATTCGATCGGTCTGACAGCTTCTAGATTGTACTTCAGGAAAATCTGAGGTATTACCTGTTAGCGTATAAAGGTGCATTTGGGCTTTACGCTTATTTTATAAGCGGTTTATGTATTAGTTAGTGAAGGAATATTATAGCATGGTTTAACAGATAGGTCGTATATTTTTCATTAAATGTAAATAATAATAAATAAATGTTGGTAGAAAAAGTTATGCAAATAGTTAAGTGTTTTGTTTCCCTAATATAAAACGTAGATTAATCAAGAAGGAATAGTACAGATTATAAATATAAAAATTAAACGTAAAGCAAACTCATTTTATTTTAAATGAATTCATAAATTATTTTACCATGTAAAAATGTTCTTAAACTAACTTAATCAAGGATTCGAAATCGCTTTATAAATCTTTACATGTTTTTTTTAAATATAATATCGACTTGTTTAAATATACTGTTCAACGATCTTGCCATAAAGGGGTAACACATAGACAATTATATAAACTAATGCACAATTAGACGTTTAATTGACCGCTATTCCTAGACATAAAAAAGTGTAAATCTGGTTTCTTATCTACAAAGAAACCTATTGTATGCAATGGAGCATGGCGGAAGTTATGTCAAAGTAAGGTCAACAGCCGATACTAATTCTGTAGATAAAGATTAGCTTCATTTCACAATTTTAGCAACTACTTGACAGTTGATTTATTACTTATCACACGAACATTCTTTAAAGTTATTATTAGAATCATTTGAAACGTAGTTTACTTAATAAACAAAACATGTATTATAATGACGATTAAGATTTAAATCAATGAGCACTAGTTTGTGCGAACTACACATTAGGTATATTTTAAATTTTTAAGTTTAATTGTCATTAATTTTAATAAAGATATGTTCTTTGTAGACGGTGCGAACTATCATACCGTACTACCTACTAATGTAAGTATGTATATGTTTAGGCAAGATTCTTTCACGTAAGATACGTAGGTACATGACTAATATCGTGTTTAGAATAAAATACGAACTTGTTAAAGATACCATATCTATTAGCCTCTCCTTTAAATCAAACAAAAAATATTTTTTTTAATATCTACCAGTCATCCATTTATGACATTTATAGTTTATACCTACTGACTATTTTCCTGAAGTTTCTTAGTTAGGTTAGGAATAAGTTTGTAGTTAAACATTGCAATTGAATCAGTTTTAATTATAAATTCAAAGTACAAGTTAAATGACAAGTCGATAAGAAGCTCTATTTCTTTGTAAACAAAATGACTTCCTCGGTTTTTAGGCGAGAAGATCTCTTTGTAATCCCAACACAGTATTGTATTGGTGAAAGAATTAGGTTGATTCATAATAATGCCATAAAAACTGCGGCCTTGTGTCGGGTCGATATGCTTCGTTAAATGAATCTAATTAACTGTGAACGAAAGCGTTAGCGTTTAACCAATATCACGTAACGATATCAATATTTGAGTTTATAAATATCGATGTAGTAAATTTCGTTCTCGTGGATTTGTAATTGAGAAATTAAAGTCATAAATTAAGTGCTTATTAAAACTAAAGAAACACGGACCTCAAAGAGCCTGAAATCTTTACCAAGTTATACAATGATGTTTGAATTAACTAGGCCAAATTTTAAATGGTTTTATCTATTCGAAATCATATTACGAACAGTTTCGAAAAAATGCTACTGTGGTTTATGCGGGCAACACTGCCACTTGCGAGGCACGTGTAGGAATATAATTGTACATTAAAAAAAGTTTGCAACTCTGCCATTTTAGCAAAAATTGAACTGAAAAGTTAAAAACTCATTGACATTCGTTGTATATTTCAATAATGTCTTGTTAAATTCCAAACACCAATATGTTTAAGCACTTTAACATTGAAAATCAGGACATAAAATAGTTTCGTGTAACTAATGGCATGTTATCATTTAAATAACAGTAATAAGCGTGTTACTGAAGAAAACAATTCCGTTTAAATTATTTAGTTAGGTACGTGTTACTGTTGAAAGAAAAATAATCTTAAATAGCCTGTAATTATGTTAATTAATGCAGCAAAATTTGAGCGCGGTCGTTAGCAATGCTTATTTAGTGAACGTTTACATTCTTGCCTTATTTACATTATCTACACTCGTTTATATGTATATGATTTAATATATATTTGCTTGACGAGTCGGTTCGTATGGGCTTTTGATATTTGACGTCTTCGAGGTAAAGTTTTAGCGTAGGTGAGTCGAAACGATGAAGAGTAAAATAGGTACTTGATGTTGTTACAAGTTTCTTTTCACTGTTCATTCTGACTAAAGAATGGTTAATGCGGATTTTTTAAGCATATTGCTTGCGGCATATGTTTAGGTTTTCTGTGGTTCCTTTCAGCGGCAAGCCAAATTTTGACAAAATATTTAGACCGAACGCCATGGCTCCTCTGTCATCATCATTTAAAAACCATAAAGATTTTCTAAGAACGTATCTAAAGATACTGGTATATAGTTAAACACATGGAAACAACAGCACTGACGGTATAATTTCCCATCATCAGCAAAAATATGCGTTAATAATAGTTTTCCAAACTGTATTACACTTTATAGCGAACCAAATCAAGGATGAAATTGCTTTGGCAAGCTGTAATGACATCATGCTTGAGCTCATTCAACAGTAGGTACTCTTGCATACATTCCAGGTAGGTTTTTTATACTAAATTGGTACACTAGTCAAGTCAACAAGGTATTTCAAAAGCGAAGTAGTTCTGTTATTTAAATGACCTTCCTAAACTCGTTATCACAAGAATCGTGCAAATTTTGAGGATGTCCCACTGCATATTTTAAAAGATAGTTCTGAGATACGTCTGTTCATTTAATTAAAAAAAAATACGACATGGATATTAATGGGGCTATTTTTCGTTGCCACAGCAATACCGGAATGAAACTTCTTTAATTATTTAAAATAAAGGTATAATCTACCGATATGCTATAGTGCTGAACTTTACATATCGGTCTATGAAATAGTTGTTTCATGAAAGAGTAACAAACATTTATACATCTACTAGCTGTTGCCCGCGACTCCGTCCGCGCGGATATTCATATAAACTATGACCCCCCCTTCCCCCTTATAACCCTTTTTTCCAGTTAAAAAAGGCCTATGTCCTTCCCCAGGCTCTAGACCATCTGTGTACCAAATTTCCTTCCAATCCGTTCAGTAGTTTTAGCGTGATGGAAAGACAGACAGACAGACAGACAGAGTTACTTTCGCATTTATAATATTAGTATGGATAATTTAAATTATATGGATGAGACGCATATGTTTCATAATTTTAAATTAAATATAAAACTGAACCAATATAAATTGCTTACCTATTTAACCGATAAATACTCTTTTCCAACAACAAACGCATAAGTTATCAACAGCGCAAAATTATTAATCAGCTCTCATTCGCACCGCCACCTTCAATGATTGTTGACAATAAATCCAGTTCAATCAAGCAATCAAATATAACCTTGCGTTGCAAAAGGGTTCGTGATTCTATTTAAGGCAACGTACCTATTCTTTAAGTTATTTTATTTATTTTATTGCTTTAATGCTGGCATACAATAATTTTCTGTTTTAGAAAAAAATCTTATTCTAGAATCTAGATAAAGTTTTGCCATTTAGGTAAGGTTAGGTTTTTTGTGTAGACTTGTAAAGGATTGGATATATTATATCATAGATAAGCTAAACCAAGGCTAACATATAGGATGTATTTCGTTCATTTCTAAAAAAACGTCTTTAAATGAAAGTAAAACAAATGTGTAATTAGCAAAACTCATTAAGTTTGCGTAACAATAACAGACTCGCGGAATTTCATGAATTTTAAATCGCTTCATTTCCAGCTGACTTTTAAAAAGTGGGAGATTCTCAATTCGACTAATTTTTGTTTGTTTTTTTACCTCAGAATTTTAATAACCTAAACAGCTATTGATGATATTTTTTTTGGAATTACCTAAGTCCATTTTACAATATCTTAAATTTACGTCAGATGTATTCCCAAAGTCAGGTGATATTTTTTTATTTATACGTTAACCTTTACCGTTGAATTGTATAAGTAAAATGAAAGGATTTTTTTCAATAGGCAGTAACAACGTACGAACAGACAAACACGCTTACTCTTAAGAAACAAAATATAATATTACCGTTTCAAAGTAGTCTATATGTACGTTGGTTTGAGAATTCGAGGTCAGCGAAATGGATACCAACAAATTACATGAATTGTATTGTATTTGTATTGTGTTACATAATAACAATTATTATTATAAAACGATTGCTAAGCAAATCCTTGTTATGGTGACGGTCATGTTTTTAAACCAAGTTTAATGGCAAACTGATTATATTTACGATGTACCTAATAACATACATCTAAACTAATATTAAAAAGAAGTAAAGTTTGTGTGTTTGTTAAATTGTAAGGGGTAATCTCGGGATCTATGAACCGATTTTAAAAATTCTTTCACCAATAGAAAACCACATTATTGCTGAGTGTCGTAGACTATATAAAAAACGAAAAGGATAATTAACATTACACCCAACAAAGTGGGCACGGGTCAGCTAGTTTAAATATAAAATAAATAACCATATAAATTGATATTTGTATGATCGCCTGCTCGTTATATGTAAGTATTCAACTTACCCACAGCCAAAACCGCAAAATTATTTTTATAGATGATTCCATATTAATCATGACATCGATCGTGTCACTTTTGTTTTTTTAATATCACGCGTTTTGTCAACGAGCTTCTTTGTTTGTGAATTATTACTCATAATTATAGTTTGTAAGTTATATATTGAATATATAGTTATATAAGTTAGATATAGTTATATATTGAATGAGTATCTTAATGAAACAGTCCTTTTTTAACAAGTTCTGTGTGATCCAGTACATAGAGAATGCCTTCTACTATATTTACAGCATATAGCAGCTTAGAAACTTAACCTCTTTTTTAATTTTTATAATTTTTCCGTTTGTTACAGACAGAGGGAACAAATAGACCACCACCATGGGGGCGATGTTCCGAAGCGAAGAGATGGCGCTCTGCCAGCTCTTCATACAGCCTGAAGCGGCTTACACCTCCGTATCGGAGCTCGGGGAAGCCGGCTCTGTGCAGTTCAGAGACGTAAGTTTAATGCAGAATCTTTATTTTTAATAGGGTTATATGATATATCTCTAGATATCTCCTGTTGGTAAACTCGCATAGCCGTAGCTGGCCTGTAAAACAGAACATGTGACAGTTGCCTCTAGGAGATTGTGAGCCATTCACTATACAAAAGGAATTTATGAGTTTGAACATATATTTACAAACTGCATTTGTATATGCACTTGTATTTATCAATGCGATTTATCCATCTAAATACCACGAGATATTTCAAGCAATATGAGACCTTTCTACATCCTTTGATAGATAGCAAGCATTTGTTTAATATCATTTAATCCTTATAATACGTGTCATGATAAATGTATTGCAATGCACACATGCTCTCAAACACAAGGTAACGATATCTTGTCGACCTGAATTCCTCAATTAGCAATCATAACTATTTCGCAACTTCTAAGGTAGTAACTAGAATGTTCTCGAAAGATTGGATAACTGACTGAAGGGGATTGGCCCCGAATAAGAGAAGAAATGACTACCTATTGTTTGAAGACCGAATAAAAGTCTCATTTTTGGATCTATTTAAGTTAAAATCACGCATATCGTTTTTAAACTGGGATATTACATAGTAATATTTTTAAATCGTGATATTACAATTATGTACTACCGGTTCGGATATTCTATAGTAATCAACCTGCACCTTCCTTTCAACCAAATCTTAGAGCAAATAATGTTAATACTGTCCTTTTAATCTGGTATTGTTCTGTTGTTTGTGTGGTCCAATTTGGACTCAATAGTTTAACTTTGCCATAAAGAGATGTATTGTTGATTATCGCTTTAGTTACAATTGTCTGGGACCATATTTTGCTTTCTTTTAACGATTATATCATCATCCATCTGTTGTCATTCCAGACTGTTTCTTTAAAACGAATAGAAATATGAATTAGAAATTTTAGGGAAGACTCTTACACATAGCATTAGTTTTCCAACGGTCAAAGGTGGAAACAACTTCGTATAGTATTAAATTTAATAACAGTTCAAACTTAATTGTCTCATTCTTTTCTCATTTAGATACATAATAAAGATTATCTTATAAATCTGATGTATAAAACTCATTAGACGAAAATAAAGAATAAAATATAAGTTACTATGTAATTTTACACGCAGAGATTAATGGCACTTATTTAGGTATGGGAGTTGGTACCTATATAAATCTTTGGGCGTAAATTTAAACGGTCTATTATAATTTTTGTCAGCCAGTTATATTCACCTTGATGTCCATGCAGACATGCATGTAACTCGTTTCTGGAGAAAGGTAAGCGAGATCAGAGATGTTAAAATGGTGTTTTGTTCCAAGGCTAACTTCACTCAGACATTTGCGTAGTCTAAAGTCGATTGCGTCGAACTCAATCCTCTGAGGTCTAACCTAGTGATATATTTATCCTTAGACATCGATCGATGAATCGATTTGTCTTGTTGTTTTTTTTGACACTAAGTACTTGTACCAAGGATTAAGGTAGCATTGCGATACAGGCTGAGCCTAGTGAGGAAGTCAACGATGTTTCGCCTCTGATAAATTCCCTCAGCATTACAAATTGTTAATGTTAATGTTTATTTTAGTTTAAGAAAAAAATATTTTTGTATTGTGCTACAAATAAACTTTTTTTTTCATATTCATTGGTTCGTATTGTTAGGAAAGTATTGCCCGATTACTTGTATATATACAAGAATGAAATGTATATTCAGTACCTACGTATCATTTGAATATTTGTGATGCAAACCTGTCAAAATAAGTCAACCTAAGTCGTACTTTAATTTGACTTTCTTTTTTTGTATAGGGTACGCTTATGAAGTATATTCGGAGACTAGTTTGTACCAATGGAACAAATGACATTCACCAACAACTAGCAGTATTTAGTAGTCTTATTCAATTCATAGTCATTTTTCGTAGGTTTTTATATATTGATAGAATTATAAAAAAATCCTTATATTTAATAAGACAATCCTCTTAGGATTAATAAGCGACTACATCTAGGGTACTAAACATTCTAAATAAAATACAAACCACAGGAATTTTAAGCAATTGACGATTTTTTCAATGCTTTGATTTTGAATGGCCTAATTAAACCAGCGAAGCATGAAAGAAAGTGATTAAGCTAGTGTAGCAATAAAATTTTTAACAATGAACTAATTGTATTTATCGAGCTTTAGATATTGGAATATTTTGTGTCGATTAGAATCGTACCTACCTACTTATAATGGCATATACCATGTCTTATATAACTAACGGCGCCCGGTGGTTTCACGCGTATTTATGCATGTATTGTAAGCTTTGATGAGCTCTTGATTCATTCAGAAAATCGGTTGCATAGTTTTATAGATATATATAGAAGACTGAAAAAGCGACTTTATGTATTATGTAATTATGCGTTAAATTAAAAGCATTTATATATCTTTTGTTTTCATTCAATTTAATACTTTACATTCCCATTGTAATACTGCTTATATTTACCAACATATAAGTAGGTGGATAGTATTTTATTTAAGTTATTCACTTTAAAGGAAGATATTTGCATGTCAATCTCGTTTTACTTAAGCCTTGTAACTGTTTACATATAAATCAGTTCGCTATAACTTATTATGCGCGGTCTTGCGTGCCGCAGGCTTTTTATTTAGCCTTTAAAAACTAGTTCGACACGACCATGGGCTGAACGGGGGACATCGGACAGGATAATTGCCTTTTGAACGCGTACGACTGGTTGAATTGGGTAATTGGTTATGTAAGGTTGGTTGGCAACCGATGGCGCATCTCATGAGCATGTTATTATTTACGATATTGCTCAAGGACCTATGGCCTTTACTTCCAGCATTTTTTCGGGTCCGCCATGATTTATTTATTTATTTATCCTTTATTACATTTATATCTTATAGACTAATTGTACAGAGTTAAAATGTAAGTACAGAAGCCTTATCACTAAAAAGTGATTTCTTCCAGGCAACCTTTAATAAAAAATTGTAAAGAAAGATTGGATTGGTAGGTACACTGAGCTACTAGATATAAAAATATATGCATACATAATATATATTTTAAACTAAACACACGAAATAAAAATATAATAAATATATACTATCGATTTATAAACAAGGACTTTGGTAAGGAAATACAATATATTATTAGGATACTATAAATACATGATATGATGAAGTCCATAATTGTAGGTATATTATCTATATATATAAAAGAAAGTCGTGTTAGTTACACCATTTATAACTCGATAACGGCTCAACTGATTTGGCTGAAAATGGGATGTAGTTTAGAACCAGGAGAAGGACATAGGATACTTTTTATCCAGTTTCCAGGGGAATCATTTTTTATGAAAGAAAACGCGGACGGAGTCGCGGGCAACAGCTAGTGTCTAATATAATACCATTTGAACAAGGTGTATTCTATTAGGTTTATTTCAAAGCAGTTCTAACTACAAGAAAAGCAAGAGCTATTAACATGCGTACTTAAACTTATAATAATTAAGTCTGAAGCGATGTTTTTTTTGAGCTGATTCACCATTAATTTCCTACGGAAGTATGATTTGGTGCGGCATTCGTCACTCGTTTTTATTTCATTTATTAATGTTGTTGTTTCATCTTATCGTTCAAACTAATATTGACATGACAGGGACTTATCTATAATTGTTTTAATTGTTTCCTTTTGTTACTATTTAATTTATTTCGCTTTATTTGCCTTAAGATATTTTTTACAATACTATCTGATCCAACGAGACTACGTTCACGCTGTGCGTATCCTTGCCTACACTTACTATTTTCTTTTCGCTTGGCGCAGTGGTAGCACAACTGCTTTCTGGAGGGTCATGGGTTCGATCCCCACACCGGAAAAATATATTTGTAATTTACATTTGTATTTTCTGGGGTCTGGATGTTGCTATGTATTGTATATGTATATGTATTTACAAAAGAAAAGTATGTATACGTAATTTATTCCGTTATCTAGTTGCCATAAAACATTAAGCTTCTGCTTAGCTTGGTACTAGATGGCGCTGTGTATAAATGTCCTGAAAATATTTAATTATTTATTTATTCTTTCCTTCCCGAGTCCTTTTACATGCAGGAATATTCTAAAAAAATAATTATAAAAATCGGTTCACCTGTTATCGATTTATGTACTTATTAACGCATTTTGCGATTCATTTTATATTATAGATTAATAATAATAAAAATGTATCGTATTGCAAATATCTGGACTATATGTGTCGACGCCGTATAAAAGACTTGAATGTAACAGACTGTAAAAACATTTTTACTATCTTAGGAGCCAGTAATTTTTTTGTTAAACACCTTATTCTGGAAAACAAATTATTATTCTTATTAATAGTGGTATCTTTTTTATAGTTAAATCCGGACGTGAACGCGTTCCAACGCAAATTCGTCAATGAGGTCCGTCGCTGCGACGAAATGGAGCGCAAACTGCGGTATATCGAGGCTGAAGTCCACAAGGACAAGGTCCCTGTACCATCCGTTAAGGATATGCCCAGAGCGCCCAACCCTAGAGAGATCATTGATCTTGAGGTTAGTATATATATATGCAGAAACAACTTCATTTTACCTTAGTATTTGGATGCTATTTCTGATGCTCTAACTACACTATGTGAAGAACCATAATGACATTTCCATAATGACTACTCTTATTAAAAAAAGTTTCCATTCTTATTGTTTCTAGAATGTTATATTTGGTCCTAATTTTTATTGAATTTTTAGGCGCATTTGGAGAAGACAGAAAATGAAATCCTGGAACTGTCACACAACGCCATTAACCTGAAACAGAATTACTTGGAGCTGACAGAATTGAAGCATGTCTTGGAGAAAACTGAGGCTTTCTTCATGGCTCAAGAAGAAATCGGAATGGATTCCTTGACCAAGTGAGCGCTTGTTTGGCTATTTATTAGCTCACTGCTATTCTAAATAATCATTTAAAACGAAAGGAGACGACAACTTTCGATTGGCTTTTTTTTTCAATCTTCAGCTTTATGGATGAGGAAATTTACCTTTATATAGAATTAAATACATAATCGAAAGAAGCAAAATGGGGAATGTTATCTATTAAAATCAGAAAGATTGAGATTTACAATAATCACTATATTCCCATAACTGTTTTTCAATGTCTAGTGGATATGTACATCATTAAAATTTCCAGGTCACTAATATCAGACGAGACCGGTCAGCAGGCTGCGACCCGTGGCCGACTGGGCTTCGTAGCGGGCGTGGTTCAAAGAGAAAGAGTGCCCGCATTCGAGCGCATGTTGTGGCGTATCTCACGGGGCAACGTGTTCTTGAGACGCGCTGAGCTGGAGAAGCCGCTTGAGGATCCTACTTCTGTACGTTATTGTGTTTTTTTTTCAAGATATTGTGCTGTTATAGCTATACCCAATCCTAGTTAGAGTAAAGTTTTCGCGGCTTTAGTTTTTGGGGAAAAATGCAGAGAATTTGGCTGTTTTACATATTTTTTGTTCTATGGAATGCCTATAAGGTGTGCATTCCACATGGAATGCCCATATGGTGTGTAGTCTTCGGGTGCAAGCCAGAAAATTTACTGAGCAGTCGCCTTTCAATAATAACCACTAGATTATCCAATATTTTTTTGGTAAATATGCTTTTATTGTGGCAATTAATGATCGTTTATTGACCTTCAGGGTAACGAGATCTACAAGACAGTGTTCGTGGCGTTCTTCCAAGGAGAGCAGCTGAAGTCGCGCATCAAGAAGGTGTGCACCGGCTTCCACGCGTCGCTGTACCCGTGCCCGCCCTCCAACGCCGAGCGACAGGACATGGTGAAAGGCGTCAGGACGAGACTCGAAGATCTTAACATGGTAACTAATGGTTTTTGAAACGTAGTTCCTTATCTTCGCGAAAGGGGGCTAGACAAAAAAATAAGTACAAAGGTAACAACACTTTTTGCTATGCAGCGTGCGTGTGCTTCTCTGTCTGTCTCTCTTACTCTCTCATAGAAAGCAAGCCACCATCTGATGTAAAATGGTTAAGCGTAACTGAGTTGTGGGTGGCGACCCATGAAGACCTGTGGAGCTCGACAGCTGGGTTGCCTTTTATCAGTTTATCAGTGTACCTTATAAAGATATATTTAAAGACAACAGCTATTAGTTACTAGATCCACTTGTGTCCCACTTAAGTACGTAATATTTATGGGTAAATTTTACGTGTGCTATTTTTTTGTGTAGGTAGGTTCAACACAATCATACTAAAAAAACTATAGCAATAGCTAGCAAAAAAAATAAAATAATAATTAATGTGTTCATTTA
>DWAJ01004665.1:0-12581 GCA_018238005.1 Eurema mandarina
CGAAACCTGCGCAGAAGTCAAAAATAAGGTATCGAGGTAACGGTGCGGCGCGTGATCGTCGGGTGCGCGAGCGATGATTGGTTGTCCCAGTCGTGTTGTCTTTCTCGCACCAATAAGTGAATTACGAGTGCGATTCTACCGATGCGCAGCCATTCTCGTCCAGCGCTAAACATAAATGACGCGACCTATAAAATAATGTTTGGTTCAATCGATATTTAATAGATTGTTGTAGCATTTACTTGGTACCGACTTCTAAATTATGAAATAACTGTTACCTAATTCATTTCTATAAAAAAATTAAAAGCACACATTTCTTTGAGCGAAGAAAATTTATTTTTGCTTTTCAGTTCGAAGTCGGTTTGTTTTTGTTAAAAAATAATTTTTAATGGAGTAATCAAATTTGTGAAATTGTAAAATAAACTAAAAATATCATTTTCGCTGAAATTCTTAATTAAATCGACGCGGACAAAGTCGAGAGCAACAGCTAGTAAAAAATATTTACGCTAACAATTAATTTCAACTTTAATTACTATAATGGCTAATTGAATAAAAAACATACTTGGACGCCATTTTGTTTTACACAAACACGTTTATCACGCGTCTTTAATTGTTACTATATTAATAAAATTAAAGACTAACAGCGCCCTATAGTTATACTCGCATTTTTTTACTTTCTCGTTGCATTACAGGCACTTTATAATTTAGTTATAATAATTATTAAAAGTTTAATTTTACAACATTATTCACAAACATTATTTACCAAGGTCAAACCACATACACATATAAACAATTTCAAATCATCTCTAACCAAAACTCATTGAAAACAAAACTATTCGTATTACTAAAATTCAAATTAAGTCCTTAGATTTTAATATTTAGCTAACCATTGCTGATTTTGTTCTATTACATTTAAATGTTTAAGAAATGAGCGCGCAATGTATGTAAAACAATTTTTTATCTGTAAACATGATATCAGAACTACTTCTAGCCGGTGCGGCCCCTTGCGTCGATTGAGTCACGAATACCGCATACATATACCTATGCAATCTCATACTAATAATTCACTACACTATCGCATTACTTTCAATACATTGCTGAACTAACACGCGAGCTCGCCTTAGCTTTCGAACAAAAGCAGACATGTATACCGTGCATTTAGTTACGCCCGTACACGTTGGAGTGTGGTAAAGTTTTTTTGTCGTATTGATACGAATATTATTATGTTGCCAGTAACGATGGAGTTGCGTTTCGAATAGCCATAGACAATTGTACGGCCATTGCTACATTATTGCATAGCTTGGGTTGCTTTCGAATTCTAAATTTAAAAACTTTAGCGCTAAAAATAATGAAATAGGTAATTATCTGTTCGCATAAAACCTCCTTGGACAAGATTTCAAAATTAAAAATTAATTGAACTTTGGACACGAGTAGCTTATCCAATATATTTTGTTCGTAAAAATATATTCAATATACCTAGAATTATATATTTGAAAAATAATTACCATAAATAATATTATTTATGAATTTATTTAACGTCGTCAATTACACATTATACATATTACATACCTTTAAGTTTTAACCGACTTCAAAATCATAAATAATTATTTATTCATTGCTATATTATATACAAAATATTATATACAAAATTAAAATACGTATTATGTACTTCGTTTGAATTATCTAAAAATAAAACGATTTTTCCTTATATGTATAAATTAAATAGTAGGTATGTTATATGTAGTGTTATTAAATTTCACAAGATAAAAGAGAATTCGTTTAATCATCAAATCACATTTTTTCTCTATCGATAAATAACATTGACGCATTTTTTTCTAATCTTATAATCTTAAAAATTAAATAATTTTTGATACTAAAATATGTTACTTAAAAATACGTTCACGATGATGATCCAATTTTCATGGAATATTTCTTCCAAGTTTTTATTCTTGTTATTTAAATGATATTAATAAGAAATATTCAGAAAATTAAGTTTTTATACATATTTATTTTAATTTTACTATTATAATATCTATATTAGGCATTAAAAAAATCTAAATAAAACAATAATATATACGATCGAATTCACGAACCTCCTTTTTTGAAGACGGTTAAAAAATGAATTAAACAATAATAATAATAATAATAATAAATATTATGCCACAGCTACATAATATTATAAATACCAGCTAGCAAAGACTAAAATATTATTAATCTGTTTAAATGTTACGCAATAACTCCCACGTTAAAGTAAGTTGGTACAGTCGAGCTCGAAAGTATATTAACGCGATCGCACTTACAAATTATCTTAACTAAAAAGATTTCATAAACAAATGACAAGAAAAAAAATCCTATCATTATTTATAACATATTTTAGGGTTGAGATGTTAGCAAAAGTTTAATCTTTCAACAAATAATTTTTTGTTGAATAACGCATAGACTGACAGTCCCTAAATAATCTTATATCTTATACATATAAATTTACGAAAAATGTGGCATAATTTTTAAGCTATGAAAAACATACAAATTTTGGTGCGATGCACTGCAGCGACGATCTAGGTAAGTAGACAAATTTGTCTACATTGATATGGCTTCAGTTTGCGTGCTTATTATATGGTTCTAGTTGTTCTATAGTAGACTGTACTAAAATTTAAAATGAACGCTTCCTTACTCGATTAATATTATTTAATTAATTTTTGTTAATAATAAAAACCGGATGTTGGTTTAAAATATTTTTGCGTAAGTAGAAGTATTAAAAAACTTATAATTATAAAATACAGGAAGTAGTAATAATAAATAAAAAAAACTGTTTTCAATTTATTTCAGACCTAATAATAATATTTTAAAATCTAATTTTATTTAATTTTTTTTTATTTTAAACTAAAAAATATCTTTCATTTCTATACCTACCTATAAAAGTATACCTTAAAACGAAAAATTTACTTAAATTTAATTTTTATTACATAAGTTAGGTATTAACTTAGCCAGGTTAAGACCTAAGTACATGCAGTGACGTGATTGGCAACACGTACGCACATAATTATTTTAAGTTCTACCTAAGTAAGAAAATATTTTGTATATCCGAAGCCCTTTATTTTTTAAGCGATAACGCTTAAATATACAAATAAATATTACGTAATAATTTGGTACCAAAAATAATATTTAATTTGTCGTTGTATTATTTTTAAAGTATTAGTTATAATTATTAAATATAAAAACTATATATGTGTGACTATTTTTACTTCAAGGATTTATTATTAATTACTGCGGACTGCAGACTGTATTATATTACATCGCAAGATAGTAGTCACCATATTGCTATGTGTTCGTTATCTTCTGATAAATAATAGTCGAAGCGGATTCAAATAAAATTATACCCAATACGGTAAAACCAAGACGCCGCCGGTGAGTTACGAAATTTCCTCATGACGCAATTAAAATTTGAAATTAGAATGACGAAATGGCCGCTGTAAAAATTTCATAAAGTGCAAACAGCACGTGTCTTTACTTAGCGCACGTTAATTCGAACTAGGTACGTTTTGAAAGCATCTCGACCGAACAAAGAACACGCAAGTCGCAAGTCGAACGCGGCGATTACAACCCGGCCGGCTCGCGTGCAGTCTAGCGGCGAGCGCGTCGCCCGCGAAAGCATACATCCGCAAATTAGCAACATAATGCACATACCGGCCGCTAACTTTTCTGTCTCAGCCAGCGTAGACCAGCCGGGCACTACGCTCTCGCAAACTTCCTCCCAACAACGCACTTTTTCAGCTCTATCCCCATAATTCGTGTGATTCGTGTCGAATAGACACGGCCTCTTTTGAACTTCGGACACTATGGAACAACTTTTTATGCCGCCGTCCCCGTCCTTGGTGCGAACCATTGTGAAAAAAAAATTAAGATTCCAATTTTCGAATTTCGAACGCGGTTAGTTTAGTTGCGTCAGTTGCGGTGCGGTCGCGGACGCGGTGGGTGCGTCCGAATGCCCGCGTGAAACTGGCGGGTTCAGCCGTCAGCGAGAGCCGAGAACCGACAACGCGCAAGCAATATGGCCGCCTAGGTGTTAGCATGCGATATCTTCCTCGTACTAATAAATAAATAAGCAGCTAATAAATACTTATTTAAACCAACGGGCTCATAAAATACGGAGGACAATGTAGGATCTCTTTTTTGACAAAAATAGATTATTATAGCTGTTAAATTGAATTAATTCTGCGATGTTACATAAAGTACGTTTATAGAGATTGTAATGACAGATTTAATATAATACATATCAAGTTGAGTCACACGATCGAAGCGATGAGGAAAGTATTTATATATTTTATTTTATATGTAACATTGATTAGCTTAGCTTTAGACGTTCTTTACTTGACAAACCAAAATAAATTATACAAAACCTTAGTAGGTATATTAATATAATAAATGCGAACGTATTTAATTATATTATACTAGCTGTTGCCCGCGACTCCGTCCGCGTGGACTTTCATATAAACTTTAACTTCCCCTTTCTCCCCCTTATAACCGTTTTTGTAGTTAAAAAGTAGCCTATGTTTTATCTCAGGCTCTAGACCATCTGTGTACTAAATTTCATTACAATCGGTTTAGTAGTTTTGGCGTGAAAGCGTAACAGACAGACAGACAGACAGAGTTACTTACGCATTTATAATATTAGTATTAGTATGGAAGTATGGATGGAGCAAATTTTGACTTTTTATAAAGACGTTATAATAGTCTTCTTTGAAGATTATAATGATGAATTTCCATGCTTTCCAAGCTTTCATTCTCTTCAAGCGATGTAAAATCATTACAAGCAAATAGACATTTTCCAAATTCTTATCTATATACATAATACATATACTAAAAACGTAACGAGTCGCTGTCTGTACATGGAAGATATATGAGAAAAAATATTATAGGAGACCTTTATTAACGCAACAGAACTCAAAACAATGATTTTTGGTCTGTTTGTCTGTTTGTTTGTGCACGCTAATCTCAGAAACGGCTTATCCTATCCAGATGGGGTCAATGATATATTGTGGTAAGCTTCACTTAACATTTAATGTTTAATTCATGTCAATCGATTGATAAGTAAAAAAGTTATGGCAATTTAAAAAATCACGTTAAACTCGCTGAACGTTTGTTGGCGAGGGTTAGGCATCTTTAAAAATGCTGCCCAAAGTCACTTTTCTACGCGGGTGGAGTCGCGGGCACAGCTAGTTAATAATATTTTTTTCTCAAACGAGAAAATACCGAGATACGATAGGTGTCATTAATCCTCAATGTAGTATGTATAGTTCTTCAAATGTAAATAAATTTACTGGCGACCACTGTGCTGATTTGTCAGCAACCCCATACAAACTCCTAGTTTTCCAATTATACCACTAGAACATATTATGCGGCATAATGCTTAACGTTGAATGTTTCAACTTTCAACTACAGCAAAGCTTCGCATTGCGAGCACTCTTAAACTAATTAACGTTCCAATTACCTTCACCATGAATTGGCATTGTGCGGCACTAATTCTCACTATGCCCTATAATTGGAAAACTAGAACTATGACAGTAATAAGACAGAAAAATATATAGATATTTGAATGGTACCTTTCTAAACGCGACCCTGAAGTTCTCAGAGAGGAAAGCGTACAGCACAGGGTTGACGCAGCTGTTCATGTAGGCCAACACGTGCGACACTATCTGCGCAGTGACCGTGAAATACGTGATGTTGTACTTGTCCAGCGCCTTCACTAGCAGTATTATCTGAAATCATTACATGTATTAACGTCTTTTATCATAGTAGTCCACTGAAGTCTTACAATTTTCAGGACCGAATAGTTCGATTCTTAGTGGACGCAATTTTATTTTTCGGACACGTGATGGAGGTAAGTAGACTCTTGCAAAAAGGGATCATCGCTTTGAACTTTCTGAAGGTATTTGTTTTCAAATTTATTCAGAAAAATAAACATTTTCATTTCGAACACTCGCGGTGCTTGTCAGCCCTGGAGAGGGTTACTGGCCTTTTATAAAGCACCCCTAGTCACAGTGCATCTGAACTTTACTTATTATTAAGATATATTTTCCAAAGTGGTAGTGACATGCCAGACTGAATAGGGTTGGCTCGTATCGGGGTTGTACCCAGTGAGATAACTTCATGGGTGATTCCTCATGGTTCATGGGTGGAGTTAGTTGCTTACCATAAGTCGAGCTTTATAAATAAAAATACTAGCACTGTTCCGAGCTTTCTAGCTATTGTCCTGGTAGTTTCTATTTCAGTGACTATTGTACGAATTCTTTGTAATGTATTGTTCAAATAAAACTGAACTTGTAAAACCTGCTCGCCTAAATTTTGCTAAATCTATTAAGTGTTTACGTGAAACTACATTTACATTAAAACATGCTTTGAAACGTTTTAACATTTATTATCTACATATCAAATGCCGTTCCATCAAGCAGTAACAAAACAAAATATAATTTATACGACAATCATCATTATTATAATTCTACCCGCAAAAAATTTCAAAACATTATTGGATTGATTTCTATTTTAGTTCCTGGCTTCTTTTGTTTTATTTATACCTGGAATATGTAGGAAGCTTTTGAAACTCAAAATAGCTCAGCGCAGGACTCGTGTCCTCTTAGAAGATGTACTTGTATTGTTGAGGAAACAGTTTGAAGTTAACGAGATTGTCATAAGCAGAATATCATCTGTTATTGCTTTATTATTTTATAGGAATGCTGAGCTCTAGCCTAAAATTAAATAAAAAGAAAAAAAGGCCTCCAGTTCTTCTTCACTTACAAAACATAAAAAAGCATATATACGGTCGAATTGAGTAACCTCCTAAAAATATATTTATAACGAAATATTTAAGTATAACATAACTTTTTATTTGGTTAAATTGATATTGTATAAATTGGTGTAGCATTTACTTGGTGCCTTCAAAATTATAAAATAATTGCTAATTCATTTTAGTATAATCTCTTTGCGAGTTATAGATTAAAAATTCTTTTAAAACATCCAACAATATTTTCATACATTTATATATTAAGTTCTTAAATAAGACTATTCAGATGAACTGGGCCGATTAAAAAAATCCCTTCTTATTAAGTGAAAGCCATGTCCTTTTTGAGTGTCATAAGCAAAACGGGATTTGTCTGTGTTTTAATAATTCTTATTTCCTCACCACCGAATAAAAAGCGCAGAGATTAAATCTTTTTCTACCTACCATTTCATTTAAAATCAGTTTTCGTGCTTATGAAAAATAAAAGCGATTTTCGCAGCCCTTTTAGAAACCGCATTTATTATTATTTTTAAGTGAAATCTGTTTTTATCTGCTGTTTTAGGACGGCGGGAGTTATAGAAAAATGTTTTTTCGAGATAAATCCTATGTTAATTAGAATAATGTTTATTTTATTTCTATTTTTGTTACGATTGTCGTGAAAATGGATCGTGTTGTTGACACGCGTCGTTTTGTTGATATAATATACCTATTTTCTACATGAGCGCTTTACGTTTTAACCGGCTTGGAATAACAATGATTATTTAGGTTAGTTTTAATTATTTTTATCTCTTTCGGTCTTTTAATATATCTGTGCTAATAAAAGCTGAATTTGTTTCTATGAATGCACTTATCTATGAAACTAATCGATCGCGACTATTACAATTAAAAAAACGTGTATTAAAATAAACTACCTAAACGACAATAGATTGGAAAGAGAAAAAAGGTATATCTAATTTTTCATGAAAATAAAGGGAATTAAATTCGCAATAAATAAAGGTATTAATAACGAATTTAATTATAGCACAGAGCTTAAATAAATTAAACATTTCTCCAGCGAGTGATTAATATTGGACGATCTAAGAGGAAAAATAATGAATGTTAATTGATTATTACATAGAAAGATAAACGATCGGGCAATAAAGTGGGAATTAATGAACTGGGGCGCGTCCGAACAATTTACAATTTATGTTGTTTACTTATAAACTTCCTCAAGGAGAGATACATTTAATTAGCCACGCCCCGCGGGTATTGTCGCGTTACTATTTCCGAGATAAGAACGGGATAAAATGTGTTAAATCAGTGTTTAATGTACCTCCATGCCCAACTTCAGCCTAAGCCTATAATAATAATAATAAAGCCTTTATTTACAATCATATTTTGTTTGCATATTATCTTATTAAGACACCGGTTTCCTGATTGTCTGTCGTTCGCTGACATAGGCCTCCCCGAGAAATCTTCACCTAAGCCTATAGATTCTACGTAAAAGGGTAAAAAACATCTATATATCTTCAGTCACTTTTATATAATCATATAATCATTATACGCTTCCTTAATAATATAAATCGGTTCAAAGGTTAAAATCTACGATTGAACATATAGGTAAACTTGCAATATAAAAAACTCCCAAAACCCCCTCTTTAAGTCAGTGACTACGGCGAAGACTTAAAGGGGGGTTATTATTAAGACATAAAGAAACATTTAACCAAAAAAAACCTTCTTCGAGTATCTTGGGTAATAGTTATTATATTTTGAAACAAAAATTCAAATAAAAGCATCAATCTTATTATAAAATTTATATTTACCTGAATAGGGCACCAGCACACCGCAAACACGACCACAACGACCACGACCATTCTGGTCACCTTCTTCCTCCCCCTCCTGCTCTCCGCTGACACTCTCCCTCCAGGCGCACTCTTCCACAGCCTCAACAACATACATATATACAGGACACTTATCAGCGCTAATGGTATCACATACGAGGACAGGAAGAAGGACATCTGGAAGCCCAGCTTGCTGTATCCTTGTTCTTCTAGAAATACGCAAGAAGAATGGTTTCTATGGAAGTAGGAGTATTCCCTCTCACCATGGCAGATTCCAACAGGAATCGCTGTTGTCAGAATCACAACCCAGATGCAAACGATGGCTAAGAGTGCGTTCTTCTCTGTTCTGATAGACATAGATGCTATAGGGTGGACCACAGCCATGAATCTATCCAGCGACATCAGAACTAAAGTGTAGACGGACGCGTGAGCTGTCACCACTATAAAGTATTGTACCACTTTGCACCACCAGTCTCCGAACGGCCATCGAGGCATCACATAATCCGTGGCTGTGAATGGTACGCAGAATATTACGAAGAGCAGGTCAGCTACCGCGAGGTTGATTATGAGAAGGTTGGTGGTTGATCGCATGCCAGGGTTGGCAGCCACGACCAGGACGACCAAGGCATTGCCAACCAGACCGACGATTCCGATGAACCCGAAGAATATTGGCACAACCCTGGAGACGACCTTTTCAAGAAGTTCACTGTTCTCGTATTCCGTGCTGTAGTTGCAGGCGCCGACGCTGGCGAACTCTTCACCGGTAAGGTTCAGGCATATGCTGTAGAATTCATCTTCTGTTGACTCCATTTTGATTTAATACATAGCTGGTCGGTTCAGTATCTGAAACAAAGATATAAAGAATTAGGACACATTTTGATAGACTTGACTAATGATTTGTTTATTATCGCAAAAGTCAATCACGTGGATGAGTATTTTTGTTTCATCATTTAAGTTGTGAATCGTTTACGTTGGGTCCAGAAAGGTACTTACTAATAAGGCAAAACAATAGCTAAAAACAAATAAAGTCACGTGCAAATTTTAGTATTATTATATTATATTCTTTGTCAAGTTTACAACCAAAAAGAATAATAAGGTTAGTTTTTTATTATTATTTATTTATTAAACATTTAGTTACATTATGAAATAGTAAATTACACACTGTTTGTAACTGGCGACCTTATCAATAAAAACTCTTCCAGGCAACTATAATAAAGACAAAAAAATATATTCAAGCTATGATACCATAAATCCTGCTTTATTGAAGCAAGTATGAAATAACCGTTTCTCATTTTTATTGTGAGGTAAAAGGTTAGCGATTATCTTGCCTCCTGACGTTTTGAAGTAGGCATTACTTATAATAAACGGTCTTGCGGAGTTCAATTATTTAAGCATATTATTAAGGTACAGTCGACTAAAAAGTATAGCACATTTAATATAATATACTCAAATATTTCATTAGTTGTATATATGTAGTGTACTTTGAAAATAACTTAAATAGATTTATGAAATAACTTTATGTCTAATTTTAACCGTTACTATTTTTATAGGGTCTGGGTGTAACTATGTATTATAATATAACAAAATAATATAAATTAACAAAATAAAAGTGGATATATGTAATTTATCCGTTATCTTGTTGCCATAACCCAAGCTCAGCTTAGCGTGAGACTAGATGGCGCTGTGTATAAATGTCCTGAAAATACTTATTTATGATTTTATTTAAACACTAGGTGCCCACTTCAGTAGATCCCGAGATTACCCCTTACAATTTAACACACACACACAAACTTTACTTCTTTATAATATTAGTTTAGATAATATTCGTGAGTGTCATAGACTATATAAAACCGAAAGTATAGAAATAAATCGTTTTGTTTTAACGGCTTATAACCCCGGGTTGATGTGAGTCAGTAGTATTATCTGAATCTCTCGATTTTGCTTTGGGCATAATTTAATAACTTCTGATATATGGCCCTCATCACGTCAACTTGATACATTAGGCTCGAGATATTAGCTTATGATTTGTGTTATTACTTGTAATGTCAAATATCATATACTAGCTCCTGCCCGCGACTTCGTCCGCGTGGACTTTCATATAAACTTTGACCTCCCCTTCTCCCCCTTATAACCCTTTTACCCAGTTAAAAAGTAGCCTATGTTTTATCTCAGGCTCTAGACCATCTGTGTACCGCTTTGGTCGTAAAAGCGTAAAATTATAAAAAGTTTCAACCCCTCGCGCAACCTTTTGGAGGTTGATATATAAAAAAGTAGCCTATGTCCTTCCTTAGACCCTCTGCGTACTAAATTTCGTTCTAATCGGTTCAGTAGTTGTAGCGTGATGAAAGGACAGACAGACAGAGTTACTTTCGCATTTATAATATTAGTATGGATTGAATGCTATCTGCCACTTTTCATCTATATTAAACCTCGCTTTTCTTTTAAAAATGGTTCTGTGCCGAACTTGTTCTGATAATCACCATCATCAAATCACCCTTCGCCTGTCCAATGCTGAACATAGACCTGTCCCAAGGTGCGCCAAAGCTCCCGGTCCGCCTTCCGCATCCAGTTGAAGTCACCTTTCTAAAGTCATCGGTCCATCGAGCTGGAGGACGTCCTACACTTATTTTGCCGATAATCGATCCCCAGAAACATTGTTTCAACTTGTTGCTATTGAAGAATTATAAATTTAGTGATTCATTACAACTTATTAAATGGAACATTGCTTAAATAATTAATAAATTTATTTGTCATGAAATCATTTAAACATTTACATTTTAAGTGATCACCCGACTACTGAACTAGTACAAAATACTGGGTCTCAGCAGTCGGGTCCTTCCCAATGTGATTATTTTAAATAAGCTTAAATGAACTATATAAAGATGTGAAATTATGTCAGAGTGTAGATTCTAGTAGATAAAATGTTCATAGTGACAACAAAATTTGATTATTTTAATAGCTAAAACATTTTTGATACTGGTTTCCTCTCATTCTGTATTTTACTAACAAAATTATTGTTTATTTCTCTAGCCCTGGCACTTAATTATTATATATTTTTGTGTTAGTATGTTTTATTATATATAGTGTTGTTTATTAATATTTATAGACTTCACTATTACGATTCAAATTATTCAGTATGGACTGTATTAAAATTAACTAGTTCACTGATTAGTGAAAATTGTATAGAGTGTATGGAGCCATTTCATTTCCGAACTGATTCGCTAATACACCGAAAGCTGAAATAAATTCGCTACAAAACTAATTGTTGGCTATTTCACAAACAACCAACTCAATTATTCACAATAAAACGTAATCAAAATGTTAGATTGGAATGTTCACAGCAATCACGGGGAATACATCTATTTGCTGGTTGGAATATATGAAGTTACATGTTTACATATTTTAGAGAAAAGAGTTCTGAATCGCGCGTATGATATTTTTTCGAGAGCATATATAATATATACAAATTCATTTAACTCATCAAGTAACTCTTGTGGTTAAAAGGGAAGCTATTTTCCTCGTTCTTTAACAGGCCATGAGCTGAGATTTGGAACCTTTTTATTTTAATACAGGCATGAAGGTGTTAGTCACAGGATTGCAGATGAGCCAGCAAAATTACTGGCTACTCTTAGATGAAGTCAGAGTTGGAATCGGAGTTGGTATCATATCAATTTATAGAAAAATAAGCTCTTTAAACTAAATCATATTAGAATTATTTATATTCTTAACGCCTTGAAGGTAAGTACTATCTATTATTAAGAAGTAGGTATACAATGGATTTTTTTGATTCATAGTCTATGTAATGTTTCATTCTATTTTTAGCCCTACGGTAGACCATACACTGATACATAAAAGAACAATTCTCATATTCATATTGTTGGACTGCAAACGGCAAAATATACCTGAGAAAGAAAGAAGGCTCGCCAGCTATAAGAATAAATAGCATTGAAGACCTAATAAAATTAAAAAGCACACCGTGACTATATTCT
>DWAJ01004666.1:0-12579 GCA_018238005.1 Eurema mandarina
TATGCTACCGGTATGAACACTATAAATTAAATAAAAGATCGCATTATTTTAGCATTTCATAAACTCAAAAGTTAATATTGTAAATCGTTGTAATTAAATTATTAAAGAAAATCACGACGTCGTGCTAAAACTACACATTTACTAATATAAATAACGTATCAATATTGTGCGGGTGAGTGACTTTAAAGACGTAATGTAATCAAAATCAAATATTGAAGCTTGTCGGCGGTATCATAAGAAAAAATTATGCGACGTTGCCGCATTGAGCACAGGTTACACCAGGTCAGTGTAAATATTTATAAATGGTGTTTTCATATAAGGTTGATTTATAAACTATTTACTATGTTCGAAAAAAAAAAACTTTTTTATTTTTGATGTGAAAAAATTTAGAATTATTCGACAGTAGTATTAGGTATGTTTTATATAAGTGGTTTAATTTGATGCCCATATGTCGCATCAACCCTGTATAAATACAATCTGCTAAGTCCAAGTTTCTAAATATTTATTAGCCATTTCAACTTAGATAATTTTACTTACATAGATCGTCACCGCAGTGCATCGCATCAAAATTCTTAGTTTTTCGTAGATTTCAATTTTGCCACATTTATAGGGTAAATTTCTTATAGCAGCAACATTACCGGTGTGCTTGTGTGCGTGTCATCGAGTATAAGAACGTGCTGTTAACACCTACATATTATATATAGCTTTGGCTTCACTTACGGCGGAATGATTATAATAAGGGACTATCAGTCTGCGTTATGCGTAACTATGACTATAAATATATTATTATGATGTCGCGAAAAAGAATCTTAAGCGAGATTAATTTCATGAGATCTGTAAAGTCAAAGTCAAAAGTATCTTTATTCAATTAGGTTACATTTAGTAAAACTTTTGAATCGTCATGGTATTACAAAACATTTACCACAGGCTCGGAAGGCAGTTTCTTCAGAGAAGAACCGGCAAGAAACTCTGATATATAATCGCTCTTTTTAAAATAAAAACATACAATTGTAAATACATATAAACAACGACTATTGTAATATTAATAATGTTACCCTTGTATATTGAAATACTGAACATTTTACCTAAGTAAGTACCAAAAGTATATTGTTCAGTTACAATCTGAGTCTAATTATAGTACACAAATTAACAATTAATTACCCTGTAAAACTGATTTATGGGCTTTACCTAATAATCTGAGTTATTAATGAATTTTTATTATGGCAACAAAACCGTGAAAATTGGGTATAAATCAATCTTACAATAAAAAACCTACTAATTATTGGTAGAACGAATAAATTACCAAAAACCGTTACGAGAAATTGTTATAATTAGCGCGGTAAGAATTTTTCTGGTTCACACATCGATTTTTGATGCAAATTGCAAAATGAAGCATTTCGCGCTTTTTCTCGTATTGATAAGCAGTGTTGCCTGTGATAAATATAATTGTGATTTTTCTTTTGGTAATGTGTTTTTATTAAGTAACAGGGACTAGGATTTTCACTTTTTATTTCTATCAGATATAATTTATTTACGAGTTCTGTTAGATATTAAATTTATAATTGTTATACACTAAAACTTATAAATTTAAGCCCAATATTGTAAAAATAAGTCCAATATTGAAACACACACGAAGAGAAAGCATTTATGGACACATTTTTTTTCTTTTACGCTGTTATACACCCACATTATGGACTCTATTAAAGATCAGAAAGTTTTTAAGACAGTCAACACGCCTTTTGCATCATGTGAGTGTTGCCCTTTAGCAAAAAAAAAGGATTTTTGCTTAAAGTTGATTAGAGGGAAGGTAAGTGAACGTCTTTCCTCCATTGAAATGCAATGACATCACTAATAAGGCTATTACGTCTAAGTTTTCTAAGGGAGGGTTGTACCACCATGGGCGAGTTGGCCGATTTTTGCATAACGTCACGACATTGGCACCAAAGCTGGATCTGGATCCGCTTTGAAAGGGGCAAACGCTTATTTATTTTAATTATATTGCAGGAGATCAATCATGGAACTATTCAAAGTTGTTTTACAATGCCAAGCATGTGATTCCAGCTAAAACTGCGCACTATAATGTTACATTACCCGTAAGTATTTAACTGCGTTTGGTTTTAAATATTTCATTACGAAAGCTGAATATTCCGTAACCGTCTATTTCATGTTAAAAACGGCTGGTAAAAAGGAGCTCGTTAAAATTTAAAATGAAGAAAAGACAGAAATATAAAAAAATGGAACAGTAAATCAAACAGCAGTCGTTTAAAAAACATCTTTTTTTATGTAAATATTCAATGTATAGAAATATATCAAAAAGCCTTGATAGAATTCTTGTTTCAGCATGAAAAAAACCAAATGATCAGTTTTGTGTGTGTCAACTTGACAGCTGTCGATCTGTCAACTGTCAAAGTGTCATTCGCCAGCTTGTTCCGCAGAGTGAGCATAGACTTCTTAAATCCAACATTCCATGATGTCATTGCAAATATTTTAGCTCTGGACCATGGTTTTTGATTTATATTGAATAATTAAAAATATTAAATCTATTCTGTGTATTTATTAAATTATTATACCTATTTTGTATATTCATGTTTTCTTATTTAATATTATACATGCGAAATTTTGAGTGAATGTACTATATTTATATCTTTTACCGACTACTAAGATAACAGATCTTTCTTAAAATTGACTCAAAGTACATAGAATACCCAGTTACTTTGTTAGTTACATAAATATAAATTTTAAAATCCTGGCCAAACTAAACAATACTAAAAATATACACAGAGATAACACAGAGGTTGATTGGTTGTCCCAGTCGTGAACCTTATACCCTGCACCTACCATTTTTTTTACTTAAGAACCATACACATCTGTGAATATTCTAAAAAAACAAAATTATGAAAATCAGTTAACTCGTTATGAGTTAGGCGCTTACCAACACACCTTGCGATTCAATTTTATATATAAGATTAATAAAGATATTTTAATTTGTGCAATAAATAAAACTCCACATTTAGTAATTATTTAATGTTTATTTTGTATTGCACCATTGATTGAAACATTATGTATAGACAGAGCATTCTTAAATTACTTTTAAACTTAAAACTTTAACATACAAAAGTAGTGTAGTTATAGCAACTCTTTAACAAACATAAGTACTACTATAAAAACCAGCTTTAAGTACAAACTTAGAAATATTTAATAGAAAACCTTATGTTTCTACTTTCCTCTTAAATAGGAGAAAACCTGCCTCTTCCAGAGCGGAATATATGTAATTCCAATGATATGATACTAAATAAATATGTTACAAGCGCAAAATTATTATAAAAAAAACTATAAAATACTACGAGGATAAAACAGCAAATATATCTACTACTAACTATCATGTTGGTTTTATCATATTTTATTTTTACTATCGTTTTGACTTGTATGTATGTGTGCTGCCGCTGCTGTCCGGAACAGTTTTTTCAATTGATTTGTTGGTGTATAACATATATATTAACTTTAATATCATAGACATAGAATAATAAAAAATGCACCCGGTTCTGAATCGCGCTTACGATATTGTTCAAGACTTGGTATATATACAGCTTGTCGACATCTCCCATTGCGGGCTAATGGCCAGTCAGCTGTTCGACTGATCGAGAATCCTCCCTTTAGTTAAGAGGAGGATTACATTCTATTTTGCTCCATAATCAATAATGAAAATAATAATACTGCTATCACAACATTGTTTTAATGTTTTTTTTTTCTTAAATTGTGTGACGTCATCTAGCACTGCTATTTGAATACTCATCGGAATCTAGACTCCTTTTGGAAGATCTTTTGAAATTCTTACATGTTTTAAAATAAGAATTGATTTTACTGATTTTCTCGTTTGATTCATTAAAATCTCTTTTATCTGTCTGATCGACTATATCATCTGTATCACTGTTAATAATTTTATAAACTGTTATGAAATCTGAAGCGTCTTTTTCTAGATATTTCAAAGCACACGACGATGCTATATCGATTTTGTTGTCATTTATAATTTGATGTGTATCTGAATTATCAATTTTTAAATTAAAATCGTTTTTATTACATTTGAGAGCTGGTTTTTCATCAATTTTAACTATTTCAACGTCAGGACTTTTATTTTTATCACATTCATTTTCATCTTCTATAGGTATCACCATATTTTCCAAGTTATCCAACATAGCATCATCAAGAGGTGCATTTAATATATCAATTTTTTTATCAGTCTTTAAATCTATTTTTTCTTTTTTGTTTGTTTTAGCTTTTATAGCACCTAATAACGATTCTAGCTTACTTCTTTTTTTAATAATATTAGGATCACTTATTTCTACTTTAATATCTAAGGATTCTTGCCTTAGACAATCGCTATTCTTCCCTGTTCTTACATTTTCTTTGTCTACATTTTCTTCGCTGAATTCTTCCGTAACTTTTGTCGATTCATTTGCTGAATTTATTATTATAGGTTCTGAAACAATTTAATTTACATTAAAAATATAAAACAACATATTTTATAACATACTGAAATATAGTTATGCCGTTGAAACAAATTACTATGTCCCAAATGGGTAATTTACAAAACACCGGCTTAAAGTAATTTATACTATCCCATACTAAAATTATAATGTCTGTCTGTCTGTTATGCCAAAAGTACAGAACCGATTGTAATTAAATTTGGTACAAAGATAGTCTAGAGCCTGAGAACAAAACATAGGCTAATTTTAACTGGAAAAAAGGGTTATAGCTAGTACATATTATAAAGCTGCAAAATCATCTTTGTTTGTTGGAATGCTTTAGACTCAGAAACTACTGGTTTGAATTGAAAAATTATCAAACTTTTCATATCAATAACATTAAATACGTGAAAGAAAAACACACATACATCTATACACACATTCTCACAAACTTTCACATTAATAATATTAGCAGGATCTACCCTAGTTGAAGAAAGATATATTTGACTTAAACATTGACTTTTTATAATTTTTTTTTATAACATAGGGGGCAAACAAGCAGGCGAGCCACCTGATGGTAAGTGGTCATCGCTGCCCATGAACACTTGCAGAGCTTGATAACTCTGGACTCTGGAGTGGGTTGCCGACCTTTATTAAGCTTACCTTCATGATATCCATCTGGAGGGTCTTCCCACCACACAGGGCTCGGACACGTCAATATTTCTAACAAATCTTCATCATCCAAATTTCCTGTGTCCTCTATGAGTTGTATCATTTCCGATATTGTGTGCTCTTTAGATATGTGTTTCGGTGAATCTGTACTAGATAAACTATCACTGTATCTTCTTTTCGCTTCTGAAATTATGTTAAAGAAATATTGTTAACTAGCTGTATATTAATGACAAAATGAATTAAAGACATTACTTAAAAGTAGCCTTAATTACTAATTATTACATAAGCTAGTTAGTTGCCAATAAAAGTCTTCAAAATTGATCAAGTAGTTTCAGAGATCAGCTAGAACAAACAGACCAGAGACTCCAAATTTTATTAATAAATTTATACTAGCTTATCTATACATGAATATAAAAATAAATGAAATGATATCAGATGTGATATTATTCAATGTAATATAGTCTGATGTCTGCCTCTCTGTAAGTTTGTCTGTTAAATTTGCATGCATGCAATCCGCTATATTAATATACATAAAATTCAGTAAAAAAGCTTGTAGTCTGGGACTTAAGAATATTTCTATTGTTAAAGCTTAGCTAAGCTTGAGTAATATATCTTTATAGTTTTACTATGGAACCATTTTTGAATTTATTTCTTTTAAAAGTTTTACATACAGACAAAGATTTGAAAAGCTATTAACTTAATTGATTTTCTCAAAATAATAGTTGAGTATTTAAATACAAAACTCAAATGTTTTTTTTCTATTTGCATGCTTACCGAGTACCCTTGTAATAGGCTTTCAATACAAGGTAAATTCCGAACACTTATATTTTTAATAAGCAGGATACAAACACAAACACAATCGATACTTATTACAATAATACCTATATATTTAAACATAGTCACTTTTGTTGTCTGTCCCTACATAAGCTTAAATCTATATTACTACTCAACCAATTATCATTTGGGCACTTAAATGAGAGTAGCCACAGGCAGTGGGTATATATTTAAACCTGAGACTTCCCAATCTTCATTGTATTACAAAAAAATTATGTACAAACAATTGCAAAAGTTGATGAACATTCCACATGTTAATCCAGTATCATATTAAAATGCATTTAGTAGTTTTCACAAAGCCACAAACATACATACACTCACATTTTTAATATGGGGATAAAAACAAACCTTTTCTAGGAACATTTAACTTTCTCCTGTTACTTTTACCGATTACTTTATAATCATGTTTTGGTAGTAAAACAATTTTTTTGACTTGCACTTTATTTCTCTTCCTATCCGGATAATATTCATTGTTTTCTACAATTTTTGGTTTAGATAATTTTATTTTCGGTGATTTGTTGATTTTCCTCCGTTTTATTGGTATTTCTTTAGGTATAGAAGTATCTTTTATTTGTCTTTTTAGCTGAGCAGATTTAAATCTTGTAATGACTTCTTTAATAGGCATCACTCGAGAAGAGATTCTTGCTTTACTTCTCTGCGACATTGTATCTGAAAAATAATTTTTACAAGTGTCATATTTGTACAAGATTGAAGAAAGATATTAACTGGGAGAATAATTAAATGTTTGATTGAAAATATTATGCTAGTTTTGTATAGTGTCACGATGCAAAGATTAATTTTATTGGTTAAGAAGTTTTGATCCTATCTAATGCAAGCAATCTACCAAATGTATCTTTCTTATATTTTCAGTACAGATATTGTTTTAATGTAAGAATTTGTGTGATCTGTATCTCTATAGCACAGCTTATTTCATTAAAAATCATTTAACTACCTAACATATTAGGAACAAAAAGTAGCAAATACTCTTATTATGATGTAGTATATAGGCTTGTAACGCGTAATAAAATCGCTTTCGTGGCATAATGACGAAATTTAATAATAAATAATCATAGTCAAGTTTATAACGATGTTCTAGTAGTTTTCGAGTGAAAGTAACAAATATACAAAAAAAAATCGCAATTATAGTTTAAATAGACAGTGATAAGTAATGTTTCATGAAAAAAATTACTAACCTGATATTCTTAAGTCTTAAAGACGATAGAAACACGTAAATAATAAGAATTACATAAATTATTTATTTTTATTTATATCGTAAATTGAAGAAACTACGAACTTAATTTTACGACCACGATTTATAACACCTTTGATTACCTTTAAGAGATTTAGAAAATAAAAATACGTCCCATTTTTAACAATGAAAGCATGATTAGATAGGTACATAATATTCTTAATTTATTATAGAATAATATTTAATACGTATTTATATTAATTTTTTTTATTTTACGTAGATTTGATACCTTAGTCAACACTGTCACGAAAGTTTTAAATACTTCTTAAACATTTGGGGTTTCGCCTCTGTAACTGTAATAGTACTACTACAATTACAAACTACTACAATTTAAATTTGTTTTTGTATTTTACTTTTATTCTTATATTTCTAATTAATTTACTATATTTCCCAACGTGACCCAATCGTTTGGTTTTATTATCGAGATTGGTACTTTAGGATATCTTATAATATGTAATAAATTGATTATCATATGAAAATTGTAGTATACAACAATTAATTACCTTTTTCCTTAAGTAACAGTTTAAAATTTAAAAACTCGTAATCGCTATTTTATATGATTTTGGGAAAATTGGCTCTACTATTGGAGGTACGCACTATGTAATATGTGAGAATACAACTTTTTCGAAGTAGGTAAACGGCAGTCTTTTTCTTTCTTTCTTATATATTATGGCATTAGCGTCTAGCTTTTTGCCAATGTCAAGTAAAATAGTCATCAAGTCGTCTTTAGTAGAGTCAGTTAGTCGTTTCGTTCTGCCCTTCGTAAAGTGATAGTGAGCTTTACGAAGAACCTAGACGAATCTTGGAGCAATCGGAACGGCGCTACTATGCGCTCTAGTGCGCAAACATTAAATCACGTTATGCACCAAAAAAGGAATATTCAATCGAGATTACAAATAGACGCCGTAAGATTCCTGCCAAAACTCTAAACGGCAGGCAGGATTATGATTTTTTTTAGTTTCGTCTTCTAGTTATGGTTGTTGTTTATGGCAATACAAAAACAAAAACTCGGTTACATGTTCGGTGCTTACATTATTCATAAAAAAATATTTTCTTTTCGTCTATTATTTAAATAGAGCCCTTGGTATAAATTGCTTTTGAATTTTAAAAATAAGGAATCACAACGTTTGCAATGCAATTGCATGACTATTATAATTTAAAGTAAAGACCTTCTTAGACATCCATATTTTTTTTTAAGTGTCAACAGTTCTTTAAGTTTTTTTAATAGAATTTAAATTCTCGAAATTCACAAGACGGTTTATAAAAGAAAACCATGAATCTTGTAAATTTTGTGACGTAATTGTATATTTTACTACGTATAATAACGTAGCTATACTACGGTAGTATTGTGTATACCTATCAATGATATTTTAGTGTATATGTTGTCTATGGGGAATTTAATTTAATGTGAAAAACTTAAGCAAGCCAAAAAAAACCAGATCTAGAACCATCAATTGAGCAGTATACCAACATTAACATTTAATACTTTTTGACCGGGGCGTCATAGCTAAAATATATATATTACGTAGTAACTAGCTATTTTGTAGTTTACACTTTACACAGTAAAGCGTGCATTCTACACTATCAGGGATTTGTGTAGATAAAATAAAGATAGCACTGCACTTCGAAAATTACTTTTTTATGATTATTCTAAAATAAAAAATACTGTAACCATGGACGGTTACAGTTATACAGTGTTATTATTCTAACAGTATTTGGAACACTAGTGCAAAAAGCAATACTATGCTATGCTACAAAATAGAAAATATTGTATCCTGTTCCTATATTCCTACGTATCTAAGCATTATTCAGCATTATACGGAACAATGCTTATTAACTACATCTTTCTTCATTCATATATCGAGAACTCTTCAAAGAATTACGTAGTGTTTCGCTCAATGCATGCAATTATAAAATGTGCACTGTGCTGTGCCAGAAAATGAGCTAATGTTTTTTTTTATTTGACATTGATCGAAACGTCACATTATGCTCTGTAATTGAAAACTAAACGTAGGTGTGTATAATATACCTAATGATTACCTATATTCTCTTTGTTGAAAGCCACTTTCATTTCTGATCATAGATATTAGATAGATCATAGATATAATTTTGATGACATCTGTCAATTGCCATTCAAAAATCCAATTTTTAATTCTTTCCATTTTGCGATGTGAATTGTGAACAATGTTCGCAACTTCGCTTTCTCTTTCTGATTTTTCTGTACCTATTTAAAGTTAGTTAATTAGGTATCTAATTGTATTTTGTAAGATAATTTTTAGTGCAGAACAATGAATTTTCATTCTTCTTACCTTAAAGAGGTTCGTTTTACTAATTTTAAAAGTGGACAATGTAATTATCGTTTTCGTATATAGCGTCACGTGTGTTTTTTGTTCTTGTAATGGGTTTTGTATTTTCATTTGCCAATAAGCTATTTTATCATTCTGTCACACGAAGTTATTAAAATGTATAAAAGTTATTATTACTGAGAATTTTTTGTGGTTGATAGTTGGTACCAAAAGGGTAGGTTACGGCGTATTTTGAATTATTAGTGGCGTTGTCTATCTTTGACAAGGATATAAAGGTCCACCTATATTTAGTATTTATTAGGTGATGTCACTTCAATTTAAAACAATTCATTTGGTAAAAACAGCCGGTATTATCATCAAAAAACAAATAATTTAACTAATTTTCTCAAATACAACAAAAGATGATATTACTAGCTATGAAGTCTTGGTTCGGTAGCTCTTTGTTGGTTCAATAAGTCTTGAATCTTGATATATTCAATGTGATCTTGATGTCATTGAATTCTTGTTTTTCGCTTGCTTTCTGAGGGCTGGTTATAAATTTGTAAGGTATTTTACTTCATGTGAAATTATTTGGAGCATCCTCTGATGATGACAAATCACCATCAAATAACAATTAAAAATGTCATTGCATAATAAAAATATGAAATAATTAGTCTAGACTTCTTCGACAATTGGGTAATGGTCCTTTTTCCGTTTTCCACAACAATTTTTGTCTCATGACTTATGTATATATATTTACATTTCGCAAATGTGGCAACATTGTACCTCTATGTACAATGTTCCCACTATTTAGTCTTCATTTTGAGTACATAAATAGATTTGAATTTTATTGTCATTGCAATCTGGCAAGCTCGTTTTAACCCTGCACCATGGGGGTGGAAAAATATATATCAATGTAGGGGCTGGGTCATCATTACCCAGATAAGCATTTCTTTGTCTTTGAGACAAACAATAATTTTTTGTAACATGCAATGATAATAATTTATATTCATGCATTACAAAGATATAACAAAACCATAAACATAGTGAAAATATAAACTTTTATTAATAGGAATAATGTTTGGATTTCCTCAGCAAAAGTTAACTTAAAGCCCTTATATATCTTCTTAGATAAAATAATTTAAAGGCACTATATGTTGAGGGCTAATATGCTTGTTGCATCTTTCTTGTTGCAGGATAATTGATGATCCCATCATTGGCAAAAGAATATTGATTTTAAAACTGGATTTATTAGGAGCTACATAGTACAATATTTGACATCAGATATAAGAGAGAGAGAAATTTATGACGGATTAACAAAATGAGCATATCGTGATATGGTCCATGCCGTGGCATAGACTACATATTTTACATTGTTTGGTTTACACTAGTTCTAATACTTGACACCGCTTATGAGAATTTGTTTTTTTTGCTGAGGGCTCCTTGGCAGATTTCCCTGAAAATTGGCAATTTTTTTAAGAAGTTATCGTGGCAAACGTACATTCTGACCGACTTAAGTGATCACGAATAAGAGCAAGGCTTTCATATAACTGGTGATATTATAAGTCTATTAATTGCCGAAATATTTAATTTTGGCTCTTCAACACTGGGAAGTTAATTCATCTATTTTTAAATTTTACCATCTGCTTTTATTTTTAAATATTTTATTATTCTTTTGAATGAAATATTCTATTTCATTCTGGAAACGCTCAGAGTCACTTTAGTCACTGAATCCAGCTTTTTTGAAGCAATTACCAATTATGGTTCTGCTAACAGGAAACCAAGCTTGTCATTCAAATCTCAGGGCCTGAAATATGTTGATTTCTGGACTTTTATTCTCTTCTATAAATTTGAGAACATACTGAACAACGTCCTGTAGTAAACTTTAAAGTTATAATATAATACCCTGATCAATGAGCTACAATTTACTTGTGGTAGTTGAAAAAAAAAATTAAAACAAATAAGTATAAATGGGCATGTCTAAATCATTCGTAATATCCAAGACTATTTTGTAGTGTTCTGCCACCTACATGTAACCTTTTGTTACCTAAAGGAACAAATATCTGATTGGAAACAATAAGCCATGGTCAAAACAGTTATAAATTCTTCCATCCTAGGTAACATCTTCTCTAAATCAATTGCAAATATTGTGGTTTCAGTAGGATAGGGCTGGGCTAGTTGAGCAATTTTTCACTTGAGTGGATATAGCTGCTCAATAATAGGTCTCAATGAGTCGTTATGGCCTGATGGATTAGTAACTTATCCCTTAGCAAAAGTGTCCATTGTATTTTTTTTGTAACAAGTCTAATTCAAGAGCTACAGTTGTTTAAATGCAGAAAATAAGTACATGCTCCGCATGCTCTCTTTTGTAAAAACCAAGTAAAAACTGCATTTTCCAGAATTTCATTTTGAGGTTTTTTCATAACGTTACGTTGCGAACTTCCATCTTCTTTCTCAAGCGCGCATGTGAATTTCATTATAGAATCAGAATTTTTTTTTAATGTCTGATATCGTAGAAATTCCTTCACCATATATTTGTGCCAACTCACTGCCAGATTCACAATTTTTTATACTTTTAACTATTTTCACTTTGTCATTAAGAGACAACACTAGAGGAAAGTCACCAAATATGGAATACTATTTTGTTTTTGGGATATAAAAAAAAACTTCATATAAATTAAAACAGTTTAATGTTTTTACTAATCAGTCATACATTTATAAGTAGTAATTAACAGCCTTTAATCAAATATATTAGTTATCAAATTAAAATCTAACAAAAAACAAAATCACAAATGAATAACCAAATATGGAATATATGGAATATAAGCATAAATCAACATAACAATAACAAAAATGGACATTAATATCTTTGAGATCAATTAAATAAATATAACATATTGTGATAAATGAAAGAAGTTACATAATTACCTGCAAAAGTCACAGATCCATGTATCAAACTCTGGACCAGCACAATCATAATGTGCCCAGAGCCCACACATCAAGCATTTAATCCAGCTTTCTCCACTTTTATCCATGGAAAAAAGTCTTGAACAGAACATACATTCTGCATCAGCAG
>DWAJ01004667.1:0-12578 GCA_018238005.1 Eurema mandarina
GGTCTAGAGCCTGAGATAAAACATAGGCTACTTTTTAACTAAAAAAACGGTTATAAGGGGGAGAAAGGGGAAGTTAAAGTTTATATGAAAGTCCACGCGGACGGAGTCGCGGGCAACAGCTAGTATTCTATAAAAATAAAATTATCTTAAACCGTTCCCTGTCCATATAATTTATCTATATTTTTATAATAATTAAAATAGATTTTCATTTATTGTTGACGAAACAAATAGCATAATGGCTATTTTATATTATGTAATATGTACTTACAGATATTTATAGCTATGGGAAAGGTCGTTTTAAACTGTAAATGATTTTGTAATGTATGACCAATTACGCCACATTATTGTCTCAAATCGTTCACATGTATGGCCCATTAACAGGGCTGTAATAAATATATCAATAACAATGAATTTAGTAATTAAAATACGTATAATTTGCTCCGGTAATTGCTCGAAGTTAATAATTGAAAGAGTAAGAAAAACTCGTTAAACGGTCAGTAAGTTAACTCGATGCTGCTACCCAAGTACGTTAAGTTTTCTATTTTATCTGTGTACAAGGTACAAGTTAGAAAAAGTTGATCCGTCAAGTTGGTCTGTTAGTTAAGCTGTGTAACTTAAAGTATATTTAGAACGGACTACTGGTCTATGCTAATAACAATAAATATTAATAAAATAAATGTTTGTAAGGGTGTATGAATGTCCGATGACCGAACTCTTTGACGTAAAAACTGTGAAATGAATTTGACTTAAACTTGGAATGTATTCAAATTATACCCAAGAACCAGTGGGCTAATTTATATAAACTTACTTATTTTATGTAGGATATATATGAGGATGGTTGCCATATAAACCTTTTATTATATAGTGGGGAAATCCTAATAGGATATGAGGCTAGGTTATGAGGAGGCACATGCCTCCCAAGGCAAAAAGGACTCCTTTCCCCGAAAAGAACTATGATGATGATTATGCTGGACTCATATCGACCAAAACTCTACTGTGTTCCGGGTCACGGGCATATTCGCAGACTCTTACGATCGCGAAGAATATTTTTACAAAAATGGCTCGCTTGGAACTATGATAATAGAAATATTTACCCTCGCAATCAATCTCTGGTAGTTCCCTTACAATTGAGTGAGGTAGAAAATTACTCGCCATACATCACCGTTTCAATTATTTGTACAAGCAAGAAATGTAATAATCCTTGCTCTCTCTAGCATAACCTGCCGGTGAAGTTGCATTATTTACTGGTTTGCCCTTACTTAAAGGCCAATGTACAATCACTAGACCTAAGTTCTCATTTTACTATACATTGCTCGCTATACAAGTTCTAAATGCAAAGTTCACAAACGTTTGTCTAATAAAAGAGTCAATGGACGTGTTGCATGGCGACATGTTTGTTTTCAAGTTATATTTAACGCGGTAACAATGGCTTTAGGTTCTCGGGAGTCGTGTTTAAGTTCTAGGTTCAAATTCTTAACCCTAAATGTTATTTGCATTACATTCGGCACGTACTCAGTATAAAATTAGTATTTAAAATATGCAATTTCGTGTACTTTTAACCGACTTCAAAAGAAGGGGGATCTTTCTCTAGTGGACCGTATATGCTTTGATTTTATTTTAGTTACCTTTAGCGGTAATTTTAATATAATATTAATATAACTTTGGCTTGCGTTTTACATTTATAAATAAATAAAAACTTAGCGCTAATCCAGATGACTATGCCTTCTTCCTAGTTCATATAGAAATATTTTAGTGTCTTCAAAGTCAAATACCTCAATCTTTACTTTAAGTTTTGTAAGTTTGTCTGTTTCTGGATGTTAATGTTTGTATCTACAAAATTGATGTCGAAACTAATATTATATTACAAACTCCTTGGATCGAGTTTTATGTGGACAAAACCGCGAGACACAGCTAGTCTATACTAATATTATAAAGAAGTAAAGTTTGTTAAATTGTAAGGGGTAATCTCGGCATCTACTGAACCGATTTTAAAAATTCTTTCACTAATAGAAAGCCACATTATTGCTGATTGTCATAGGCCATATTAAAAAAGGATTGTTAACATTTTGCCCAACAAAGTGGGCACGGGTCTTCTAGTCTCATATAAAGCTGTAAAGACTGTCAATACGAACTAGACACAACTAATTACCCCATACTATGACGTCTTTCTGTTTTTGTTTCCATTGCATTGCGCCTGCGCATCCGACCTCGTGCGGCGTGTCATTGACCCCGCTTCCTATGTAGTATGTACATTTCCCACAGTACCTAGATAGTATGCACTTGTTGCGTGACTTCAAAAAATGCCTTTTAAATGCTTAGTTGATTGTTTGTAATTGTTATGCTGATGTTGCATACGTTTCTAATGGCAATGTTATTGATTTATATTTATTTATTATATTATAAATAGGTAAGGTTTGTCAAAAATCATATAATTTATTAGTGCATATTAAAACACAAACGCGAAATAGTTATGGTGTTTAAATGCGATGAAAAAGGGAGGCAAAGCTAAAATATTATAGAATGATTTTACAAACTATTATTTTTTACAAACTTTAATAGTGTTCTTTACTTCCTGTCAAAGCTCACTTCGTGTTATTTTGGTTAGTCATACAGTAAGTTAATACTTAATTAATGTTTTTTCTCTAAAACATTGTAAGCTATAAATTTTTTTTATAAAAAGGCGCCAAATGTTCGCGCCATTCATATACAGATCAATACATAATTTGACGTTTAATAGATATCAATATTGTAAATTAAAAATATGACGTACCTATTACTGTGAATGTTATACATTATGTTAATTATTTTTCTTATTTTGTTACAGAGAAATGTCTCGGTGGAAGGGTAAAGTGAGGTAGCCAGCAGATGGCAGCTGTAAGCGCGGCGATGTTCCGGCCTGGGGGCGCGCTAGACCCCCCATTATATGCTCAGAGGGTACGTAGTTCCGCTGTTTGCCACTAGGTGGCGCTATTATCAAAACTTTAAATTTAGGAAAATAGAATCTGCGGTCTTGAATCTTCCTTAAGTGTCTGCTATTTTATTTCAAATGATCAATTAATTATTATTGACAGATTTACGTATCAATATATTTTATTATGTAACTGATTATCAATCTTGATAACGGTTTAACTTTAATTGCAGTATGTTACAATATTTTTGAACATATAATGTAAAATTATAAAATTAAATACTAAAACGTTTTATCATAACATTAGGTTTATTTAATATACCAACCAACCGTTTGTAACTCATCCCGAAATAGAGCTTATGAATAATGAAATACATTACCGCATTAATTAACCAAGTACGAATGATATTATTGTTGTCCCACGCAATGTAATATTATGCACGAACACGTGCGTATAATCGCCTGTGGGATCGCTGGACAAGCGGTATTTGACGCGATATTAATGGATTACGAGTGCATCTTAAATATTATCTAAATATTGAAATTTTATCTATACTAGTAAATGCGAATGTATATCTCTCCGTCTGTCACGCTTTCACGACAAAACTACTGAACCGATGGTAATTAAATTTGATATACAGCTAGTCTAGAGCCTGAGAAAGGATACATACTTATTACTTTTGAACTGAAAAAAGCCAAAACCATCACAAAAATATAACCATCGGCCCTCATTGGCTTGGCATGGGTGATTATTATCTGCTTAAAATATAGACCGATACACGAGAAAAGTTAATTTTGTTCTATGTGACTAGGCATAATTAAATTATGCTACCACAAAGGCTTAAAACACATAGTTAGAACATTACTCTAGGTACATGTTTAAAAAAAATCTATATTCTATCACCATGCCATGAAAGTGCACGCAATTTTCCTTCAGCGTAAGCATTAGAAATAATTACAGCGATTAATCTTGGCTCGCTAGGCGTTGATACTTGATATCGATTCATTGCGAAATCAGAGTAGGTCATCAATTAACACGTTACAAGTAACACATTCGGATTATGTTAATGTTCCTAATATAACTTCCACATAATAGCTTCCCGAATTTATACTAGACTTTAGATTTAGTGTGAGGTACTGGAAAATTTACTTAAGGCCAAATTGGGCCAGCTTGCAAAAGTCACGCCAAGTTACTACAATGACAAATCTAAAGAGATATTCGCTCAGTAAGTGGAAGCACCGTATGCCCAGATTTCCTTTCTATCCTCCTTTTTATGATCCTTTAAACCCTTGTAATATAGATCCTTTCTTCCTTTTCTCCACTTCTCCTTTAGCTTCAGATCCTTTGCAGAGTTACTATCAGCTCGTTTGCCAGATATCGCTTCATTATCAATGGATAAGGCCCTCTTCAGAGATTTCCAGAAGTTTCCTGCTTATAACTAAAGTGATAGTGTAATTAATAGCAAAAAAAATCATAATACATTGACAACTTATCACCATAATAATCAGTTCCAACTGATACGTTAAACGTACCTTACATTTAGCTAAATAGTACCAGTAATAATACTAATACTAAAATAACGTTGGTTCGCAAAACAGTGTAAGTACCTACAATATCTTTTTAATCTAGAGTTTCTCGAATGTTCCACTCGTGTGTGTAACGCGAAAACATTTTCTTGTTCTCATGTAGGCGTGTATCTCAACCATCTCGTACGGTACATCTTCGAATGAAAAGTTAGATCCATAACAACGTGGGAACACACATTTGTGTTATGAAAGCATTTAATGTAAGAAAAGTGAAAATTCACTTGCAGTACATGTTGCAATTACCGAGCCCGAGAAAACGGGTCTTTAGTGTGTTTTATATTTGTAAAGTGTGGTCAATATTGATACTAATTTGCCCTATAAAAGTCACTTTGATGTATTGAATTTCGAGAGTTCGAGAACTATAAGATGTGAGACTGATGTTATGTTAAAATTTTCTAGTAGATTAATAGTCTATACCTTACATATACAACTTACTTTAGAGCTTTAAAGAGCTGTTTCGGTTTATTGATTGCTTTGAATTTCCTAATACAACAATCAATTATATAAATTGAATACATTGATTAATCCACATGACCAATATTAAAATAAGTCTCTAGATCCTACATTAAAATAAGTCTCAATATATATTTTCCTGAAAACAAGATTTTAAGGTTTTATAACGTCTTCCTTACCGTATAAATTATGAAATAATACAGCAAACTCGAGTAAGTAATAAACTCGTGGATTATATAAGTAAAATATGATGTCCTACGTAAATTTATCCGAAGAAATATGCAAGGAAACTTTTTTCTTGTTGGAAGTTGTTAAGAAAACTCTGCATCTTAAAACTTGTTGGATACTGAGATTAAACTTGACAAAACATTTTTGTACTCGGAAGAATGTATTGAACGGAGGGAATATTTCCAACTTATGTTTGAAATAGTTTCTCTGCGTAGACGGGGAGGAATTGGCGTTACTTACTTCATATATAATAATTAAAGGGGTAGTTTTAAGTAATTTTTTATAAAAGAAAAAGTAGAAATCCATTAATATTTCATACTAATCAAATACCTCATCTCCCAAAACTATCGCAAAAATACGCAAAAAGGTTTTACGTGACCTAACAGCTATAATAAACTGGCTTGTTACGATTTATGAAAAAAAAATGTAGAAAAATAGAATTTATAAAATAACTAGTCGATATAAATTATATCGGAAAAAAGCCTGAACTAAAATAAGATCTAATTAACAATCGACCTTCCTTTCAAATACATGAGATCAATTGTCTGTCAGGAATGCGCTGAAAGCTAATCTTATCATCACGATACCTGTAATAAGGTCGTATGGTTCACGACTGTTCATACCCTATTGTTAAAATAGTTTAGTTGCGAAAGTAACGCCGGTCTTTTTAAGTTCGGCTACAATAGTATATAAACATACAATATTACTAAATATATTAACTAAAATTTTGTATTGGTTGGAGAAGCGTTTCGGTAATATGGCTATAATGATTTAATTACTTTGGTCAAAGAGTGACCAAATTGAGTAATTTTTAATTTTTAATATGTTAACATAATTTATAGCGGATTGAACGTGCCTAATTGTTGCCATAGATAATTATATAGATTTCGACCTAGCAAATTTAATTAGTTAAAGTCATAATTTTTAGACTGTATAATGAAAGATTTCTAGGTTAATTTGAGAACGAGTATATCTCCTAGATGAGGATAATGGCATGCATAATGCGTCGCCAACCTTATTTCATCGCATCTCATTTGACTTCGCACATTACCTTCGCTTCATCAATGATAATCTTTGCCAGGTTTGTTTAGATCCACGTTAGCGATTTCCTTAGGGATCCCAGTTTAGGTCTATGCCTCAAAATGTGGATTGGATCTTTTAATATTAATTTGATTTATTGGTCGATCGGGATGTCATTGCAGCGTATAGGCATTAGTTATTTCGAAGGCTATTATACCCCAAGAGTCCAACACTTATGATGATTCTTACATTTTCCCATAATTTACGTTACATGTATAATCAACGTTCACTTTCCACAGGAATGTTATGATACAACAATTTTATGATACCTCTTTATCGATACCGAAAGTTGTAATCCTTGATCGTCGTTGAAATGGAAATCTTGGCTTGTTATGAATATATTTACATCCCTCACTCTGCTAGTTTAGAAACGATATACCATATTATAGAATATTATACAACTACAAATGCTCTATTTACTTATAGATAATTTTAGGAAATTAATTAATTTATAAATAAATATAAATATTTTCAGGACATTTATACACAGCGCCATCTAGTTCCAAGCTAAGCCAAAGCTTGTGTTATGGTAACTAGATAACGGAATAAATTACATATACGTACTTTTCTTTTGTAAATACATACATACAATACATAGCAACACCCAGACCCCAAAAAATTACAAATGTAAATTACAAATATATTTTTCCGGTGTGGAAAGCAAACCCGACCCTTCGCGCAGAAAGCAGTTGTGCTACCATTGCGCCAAGCGGTCGTCCTTATTAATTAAATCGCAGGTCATCAATTAACCTCAATGACTAAACGTACGTAGACGTACTTTTTATTAATAGTCTAATTTTGTTACTCTGTTTATTATACTCTACTAATATTACCCTGTAACTTTTCATAACAATTTCTGTAACCTGTAACAAATTCTAGGAAAAGTCCTTTTGTCTTTGATATCAAAATTAAATTCATTTAAGCGTTTCGACTTTAATCAAGTCTTTAATAAGACTAGAAAAATGTTTTGTAATTTAAAATTAACGTTTACTTGGAAATGAGATATTAGCGTTTATAAAATGTAAATTGAGTATATTTTTTTTTCTTAAATGGAACAGTTGATGATTATAATTTATATTTTATATCAACTAGACGTGACACAGTGGCACGGTTTTTATTCTCAATGTTTTATAATATTATATTTTTGTATTTGAAGGAAAGATAATGTGGCTCTCTGTCGAAATTGTTCACTAGAATCAGCGGTACTACCTCTCACATCTTTAACTCTATAATATAAGTATTAAATTATACTTACTAGTCTTGATAAATCAAGAGAACAGCCTGTAGCTATTACAATACATACTAACAATGTTCAAACCACATACAAGTTTGAGTGGCTAATTACAAAAGCCGGATGTGGTTCAAGTTATACAATTCGCAAAACAACTACCATATAATATATTAAGGATATATATTTTGTGTTTTTAATTTTTTTAAGTATAAGTTCTACTTTGAAATGTTAACAAAGGCTGCCAGTACACTTAGTCTCTTGAATTCACTTGAATAGAAAAGAAATCCTGTTTCTATTAAAATCATTTAAAAGACACGATAACTTCTTGATTGAAATTAATTATTTTTAATTAATATTGAAAAAAAGAAACAGTTTATTTTTTTTTTAATATTGTTACAGTTATCATTCATAACAATCACAACTAGAAAACCACTATTGATTTTGTTTATTTATTTATTTGTTCTTCATAACATGTACAATAAAACACAAAGGAATATAAACATTAAAAGCACATGTAATTGGCGGCCTGATTACTAATAGTGATTTCTGCCAGGCAACCAGGCTATACAGACAAGAAAGTTTTAATACTGTTTGTTTTACTGTCTCAAATTTTTCAAATATTAAAAATATTGATTTATATACAGCACATTCAATACAATTATTTGGGTGATGAGTTTCCAAATGTGTTAATAATAAGACCGCCACAGGACATATATTTTAGTTCAAAACAGCTTACGTAACAGATGTAGGAGTGAGTTGAAAGAGAAAAAGGTGTGGCTGACAGGTGCGTCCGATTCAATTGCTGACGCCTACAGAGCTTTCCAATTTTACACTATTGTTCCAACCATAGTTCCAACACATGATAAATGTTACATGCTACTTGATGACAGGCCTTTTTTGTTTTTAGTGGGGAAATCCTTATAGGATAGCTATAGTCTTTGAATAAAAGGACTATACGTTCTATAGACTTCTACAGACCAAAACTCCTATGTGTTCTGTTTTAGCGGGGTTATGGGTGTTATAGGCAGATGGATAATTGCCTTACGTGTTAATAACTCTAAACCTCAGACGTTTAAGAGATACTATAAATCTAAAAGTTTAGCTATCTTTCCTGTTGTAACTCCTGGATTCATAAAATTAAATGACTAAATAGTAATTTTTGTTTGGTTTCCACCTTTGGTTTTGTTATGTAGACTTACCCATACGGCCAGGTGTGGCAATGTATAAATTTTATTTGTGTTTCACAAATCTGCTATTAGGTGTATTAAATTATTGTACTTTAACATTAGAATTTGAGATGTTTAACGATCGTTATGAGTCGTATTGCGAAATGATGTTATGAAGTCTGTGGTAATTGAAAGTGTCTTCTATGATTAATGTTATAAAAAGACGCTTATAACGGTCATATTGTGCTGTTAATATGATATTCTATAGAAATTACAGAGATTGTACTATGAAGAAATAATATATCTTGCTTCTTGGGTTGCTCTTGTGAATATTTTTCGATACGAAATATCTTAACTAACTTAAAATAAGTAAAGTGGCAGAAAATAATACGTACCTACAAGTATGCTGTAACCTTTTATTAGAAGAAACTATAGCCTTCCTACGTTTCTGTGCAATTTGGTTTCCTTTAATATATTTAATAGTCCAGACCCACTGAGACACTAACTTCGAGTAAAATTAGGCTCGTGGGGACTAGATTTTTATGTCCTTACTAGGTATGCCGATTTAGCCTTAATATTACGAAAGAGTACAATATACAAGTCTTTATGTAATTAAAAGTGTTGTTATTCTTTCCAAAATATATAAAACCCAATCAATATCTACCTATTATTTTATAAAATGAAAAAATTATACAGTTATTTATTCTTATCAGGCTCCTTATAATGTTATGTTTCTTTAACTAGTAATGCTACTGATCGTCGCTCTGAATAGCACGTCAATTAATCCAGTAATACCCGATATTATTCTACGATAGTTCCAAGTAGTGAGATGAGTATAAGGTGCAAGATAAAAAACCAATTATTCTTGGGCTTAACACAGTGTGGCCTAATTACGTCGTTTACCGATAGATGGCGCGGTTCGCAAGAAACGCGATTCCACATAACGTTGCGGTAAAGACCGCAAATGTAGAGTAATGAAACGGGATGCTTCGGGTTAATGTATACACTTTAACAGGTTATCGGAATGAGCTTTTTTCAGTAATGTCCGAGCAATAAGCGAGTTCACTTAACGGTACACAACTCAGTGCACAATAAGGCATCTTAATTTGTACGCGCCTTAAATAGACAGCTCGTTGATGTGAAATTTAATTCAAGAAAAACATTCCGATGCTGTTAAAATTTAACTTTCTTAATTAGCAGTTTCAAAATGAACTCATTGAACTAAAATGTTAAGAAACGGTTGTTAATTTTTAATGTGTGCCGATAATTTTTTTATGAGAGGCTCGTCTTGTTTAGCTCGGTTAGCGTGAAGGGGAGCTCTTTGAAGTTTTAATAGGTGTAAATTTTTGCAGAAATTCGAAGTTCATACTTCCATAATAGAGTTGTTAGGGGAGTTAAAAGTCTTTCGCGGCTGTATCGTAAAGTGTTAAGGGCAGGAGAATTGCTTGTGGCCGCTGAAATAAAATTTTTATTTACAATTTCGTTTAAGATTAAATCGTACAGTTTTATGTAGTGTAGTCTATTCATTTGGTTATATATTATATAAATCCGTCAAAACTAACAAAGAGGTAATATGTTTCGTTACAACCCATTGTTTTCCTTAGATATTTTTACCAGCTATTATGTTTTACGAGACCAATAAATACAAAATCAAAATCATTAATCGTTTAAATCGTTCTTTAATTTTTACGTATCTATGTAATTACCAGTTGGTAAGTTGTTTGATATTGAAACTAGGTACCGAAATTGTCTAAAGAAGCTTAATTAGCTTTATAAAAAAAATTGCGTTGTAAAATTAACCACAATAATAAATTTCGCAACAATAGGATTCAGCGAATCGACTGCTATATTTTTGTTGTAACATTAAAATAGTTCTTGGAAAATATAAGAAAATGTTTGAATATTCGAACGAGAAAAAGCAAATAGCCAATGGTTGGATTAATAATCACAAAATACTTAGTTTCGGGTCGCTGCGTGTTTTGGAATAGCTAAAGAACAAACATTTTATTCGTTATGAGTCTTTGAACAATGATAAGGGTTCTGTGTATTTTTTTTTATTTTCACTATAGCCTAGATATACTCTAGTGTAATAGTCATTATTTTTTTAATGCTAGAATGAGTATGGCTATCTTTTTGCTGTTTTTTAATTTTTAAAATTCGAATTTATTTGCCATCACAATGTGCTTTCATATCGGAATTTAGAGATGAGAGGCATGTTGTAATGTCAAAACGGATGTTACCCTGCGTAAAAAACTGGCGCAAAAAAAGTTTATGCGTTCCCTCCTAATATTTTCATCATTAACTTTTTGTCAAAATTCCGGCAAAACACTCTTGATCTAAGAATGTAAGCAGAGAGTATCAGGCGCCTCATTTACTTGTCCAGCACGATATAAAAATAAATTATAATAAAACGCAAGTCAATGTAGAACAATCTCGTGATTGCTCGCTTTTCTTCGTAGTCTGAAATATATCGCAGTATAGTGATAAGGTCATTTGAAACACAAGTTACATAATAATTGTAATAATATATAATATATAAAAATAAAATTAATTATGTCATAAGTTGATAGCCAATCTCATAAAGTAGGCGTAGTTATTTTATTCAAATCCAATGGAAATACTCATTATCATTTGAAGTCTGGGAATTTTACAATTTAAAATTTTACCAATACTAATTTAATAGCAATTATGATTACATACCTCCAAGTTGGTCAAGGCGAGATATTCGCAAGGAATCACTTGACAAAAACTCATTCAAATGCCAAGGCTTGGACTTCGATGCGTCTATTAAAATAGCTATAAGAACTCTTTCGAACATTCTCGACGTTTTTGAATAATAACAATGACGTCATTAGTACATGCGATTATAACCATTGATGACCACATAAGACGTTTCCCGTACTGTGATTATCTTTGACGATATGTCCAAATTTTAAATATGTACTTAATAGCTTTTTAATTAATACTTATTAATTACATGTTTAAAATGATTTTTAATACTACTTAAATATAAAATATATTTAGTTAGTTCCATAGTTCTAGAGATGGCTTGGGTTCCAACATACACACAAATTCTTCGTCTTTATATACATATTAGTATAAATTATTACGCTGGTCATAATAATACTAAATCCTATGGTTCATTGCAACCGCAGAGACATTGCAACAGCTTAACAAATAGATTTTGAAAGTTCCTTTCGATTTGTTAATTTTTAGCAACAAATCTAAGCTACGATCGTTACTTACTTTCAGACTTTGATTACTTTTACTTTTCTTTCTACAACTTCTGATAGTCTTGTTTGATTTATGAAAGTTTAAACCTAATAATAAGTTAATGCTGATAAAAGCTTGTAGATTGCGATCTATATTTTATATTTATCGATTTAAATAATACGCTCAACCGTTGATTTTTATATGTGCGTGGGTATATAAACTTCCTTAATTATAATACTATAATTAGGTAAGTTAACTTTATTAACATGTTTGTACCGACACTCAAAAATAGCTGGACCGATTTTATTATTCTTCTTTTTTATGGAAAGCTACCTTTTTGCTTGCGAAAATTTCAATTGTCTAGACGGATTAAGCTTTGACGCAAGGTGGCAATCGCAGTTTAAATGTTCCTTATTGAAATGGTTCGTTCGTGGACTCACGACATGACGTCATCGTATTAGTGCAGTTAAAATAATAAATGTACTAATGAAGTACCGTTTTGGATAAATCAAAAATCATTTGTATACGAATTCTTTATTATTGCGATTCTCGTCGTTATAGCACTACTGGGGTAACACTCACGATGGAACATCATCTGACGCATTAAAGCGTGTGACGTGTGTGTTTTGTGTGTTTGTCTTTGTGTGTGTTTTCAAAAGAGGGCCCTGATATGGGGAACCGCTGTGGGGTTCGCGGAAGAGTCTGCGAAGGT
>DWAJ01004668.1:0-12576 GCA_018238005.1 Eurema mandarina
TCTTAGGAATCGTGTAATTTGACATTTGATAACGATCCTGTCCCTCGATTCTCAGTCGATTGATGGCACCGGGAGTACCAAAAGTCACGATCTAACGAAATACTCGATCCTGGTTAGTTCCAAATGGAGCCGCCGTACGATCGTGCGCTAGTATCGGTGTCAGGAGTACGAAAAGCTATTGAGATCGAGTTGATTCGATTCTCGATCGCGTCGGGAGTAGGCCTGCAGGTTTGAGGGCAACGCATCCATAACAAATTGTTTGTTTATATGAACGCATTTGTTGCTTACCCGTGCTGACTGCTGACGCTGGTAATATGATATATTGTGGATCATATACATATTATATACTTATGTGTATGTATACATAATTAATAATTATATTAAACAGCCGATTGTGATCATGGTATAAGAAATTGGAAATAACTATAAATTAAGCTTCTATATTTAATAAAAAAACGCATAGATGTATGTGAAACATAATTTTTAAAATCTTTGCCAAGTTTTTTTAGATGTATTATAGATTTATCACCTTGTGACTGAACGGAGTGCGTCCAGCTCGTCTCCCCTCTTCTAATGATAAAAAAAAACTTTGAAATCTAAGTTACAATGTATGAAAATACATTTAACTAGTGAAATATGATAATGTACACCAATTAGCTGTCAATATTTATTATGATGTATGAACTAACTGACCCGTGCCCACTTCGTTGGGCATAGTTTTAACAATCTTTTTATATATAACCTATGACACTCAGCAATAATATTTTTCTACTTTCTATTGTTGAAAGATTTTTTTAAATTACTTCAGTAGATCCCGAGATTATCCCTTACAATTTAACAAACACACAAACTTTACTTCTGTATAATATTGGTATAGGCTAGCCGTGCCCCGCGTTTTTCAACTAAATCGGTCCATCCGTTTCCGTGTGAAAGAATAGCAAGTAATATGTTTATTAACTGGTAAAAAATAATAAGGTTAGTGTACACCAATTAGCTGTCAACATTTATTATGTATTATCGGGCAACCCCACGAGTGAAAACCGGGGTTACCATCGCTCGGTCGTACCGCACAAAAGTCCATATCGATTGCCATCCGACCCCTCGAAACCTGTAATTACGTCTAGACTCAACGTAAATCCTAGACATATCTATAAGGGTGTTATATACTAGCTGTATCGTACGGTTTAATATTATGTAGGAAAGTTTGCGAGGATGTATGTTTTATTATTTTATTTATTTATTTATTTATCATAAAAAAACATTTACAACAACAAGTTCAAAAAATCGCCAATCTGTATAATAGTTTGTTGGCGATGATTGCGCTCTGTTTTACATACATAAAAAAAATAATAAATAAACCTACAAACTAATTAAATTATATACTCTATGTTACGTTCTTATCTATATCTATACATATAATAAAAATGTAACGTGTCGCTGTCTGTTCATGGAAAATATATGAGAAAAAATATTATAGGAGACCTTTATTAACGCAATAGAACCCAAAACAATGATTTTTGGAATTTTTGTCTGTTTGTCTGTTTGTTTGTGCACGCTAATCTCAGAAACGGCTTAACCTATCTAGATGGGGTTTTCAATGATATATTGTGGTAAGCTTAACTTAAAATTTAGTCTTTAATTCATGTCAATCGGGTGATAAATAAAAAAGTTATGGCAATTTAAAGAATCACGTTGAACTTGCTGAACGTTTGTTGGCGCGGGTTAGACATTTTAAAACATGCTGTCCAAAGTCACTTTTCTACGCGGGCGAAGTCGCGGGCACAGCTAGTTTGTTAATAAAAACCTTGAGAGATGTCCAGGGACGGCCGGATTGAATGATTTTTAAGACCCTTGGATTGAATCCAAATGAAAGTGTTACATCAAAAGCTTTCATCAAAGCAAACTCCGAGCTGGCCTGCGGACCGTATTTTGATCATTTCTGATCTTAAAATTCGGTCAAACAATTGCTAAATATGTAAATTCTATCACCAATATGTTTTATCGTTTGCATGTGATTATCAAAAGAAATCTGTTAAAGCATGTCTAAAAATAATTGTTTTAGATAACAGCTTTTTAAATTCGAAGAATGATATAGATTATTTCAAAATACAATCGATTGAGTACCTACCCTTTGTACCCACAAAAATTTACGGATTTGGACATCATTTTGACAGGAAATTGAGATTTATTCCTCATAATATTATGTAATATGCCATGGGCGGCGATGATCACTTTCCATCAGGTGGCTCGCCTGTTTTTTGCCCCCATGTTACAAATAGCAGTGGAAAGGCTAGAAGCTTAGCCTATTATTAGGGTTTTTGATAAGAACTTGTAGAGATTTTTATAAAATGTTTTAATTTAAGTGACATCGTCCTTTTTTTAAGACTTTCGAGCCGGTTGTTCTCTGTAGAAACTGCCTTTCGAATCGGTGGTAAATGGTTTTTTTGTAATATTATGTAGATTCAAAATTATTATTATTTGTTGCTTCGTTTAATAAAGATATTATGCGACTTTTACTTTGTTCCATTTGTCTCACAAATAATGCATTTTGATCAAATAATACATAGCTTTTGAATTTAAAATATTCAGATCCTTAAATCTCTGAGAAAACGATGTCGAAAAACTGACCTAAAATCATCTTTTTGAGTATAAAATTATAACAAAGGAATTTATATTAAAAATTTCGCAAATACAGTAGAAATTTAAAAAGACGAAAGTTTCACTGTAGGACATATCTTCTGAACCAACTAACCACTAACCACTTACGTTCGATATCAAATAACGTACATAGTAATACTTTTTTCAAATTGTACCTATATAATATGGTTCGTCCGAAAAAAATATTATAAGTGCGATTTAGAACTCAACGCGGGCAAAACAAATTTCCTAACTAAAGAATCAGTAGACATTCAAAAACAAACCAAAGGAAAAACCATTTGCGGTAAATGTCCGTATCTATTGTTCCGACTGATTTTTTCAAAATGAATAATTACCTACTGATAATAATTATAATAGTAAAACTTCCATTAACTATATCTGATTAAAAGATGTCGATCTTTGCGATTTTATCATTTCACAAAAAGGCGCTCAACCTTTGATAAGTTGATTAATCATCGAACCCAGAAAAAAACAACATCGAAATCCATATTTTTATTATAAATGCGAAAGTAACTGTATGTCTGTCTTTCCATCACGCTAAAACTAGTGAGCCGATTAGAACGAAATTTGGTACAAAGATAGCCTAAAGCCCTGGGGAAGGACATAGGCTACTTTTTTTTAATCAACCCCCAAAAGGTTCAAACTTTTTATAATTTTACGCTTTCACGGCCAAACCACTTAACAGATTGTAATGAAATTTGGTACACAGATGGTCTAGAGCCTGAGATAAAACATAGGCTTACTTTTTAACTGGAAAAGGGGATTATAAGGGGGTAAGGGGGGGTCAAAGTTTATATGAAAGTCCACGCGGACGGAGTTGCGGCTAACAGCTAGTAAGATAATAGGTAGATTGTCTGTAGATTGTGGGTCCTTAGGTAGAATTGTTGATCTTAGTTTATTACAATATAACGATAGAAATATTTCTGTACAAGGCATTCTATATAATATAATGATGACGAAAAATTATATAAATGTCTTAATAACAAAAATTTCTACTGTATTTAGGATTTTTTTTGATAAATAATGTCTATGATAATTAAGTAATCTATACTAATATAATAAAGAAGTAGTTTGTGTGTTTGTTAAATTGTAAGGGGTAATCTCGGGATCTATAGAACCGATTTTAAAAATTCTTTCACCAATAGAAAGCCATATTATTGCTGAGTGTTATATAAAAAACCGAAAAGGATAATTAACATTATGCCCAACAAAGTGGGCACGGGTCAGCTAGTTTCTTATAAAAAATATAACTATTGCATGCTGCATGAAATGCGGCTAACATGCTCCAAAATATAAAAACACTTAATGTACACAATATTATGTTTTAATGCAGAATAAATTATTTATGAATCAAACTGAAAACCGTTGTACATGTGTATAGTGCGCGTCATTTATGTTTAGCGCTGGACGAGAATAGCTGCGCATCGGTAGAATCGCGCTCGTAATTGACGCATTGGTGCGAGAAAGACAACACGACTGGTACAACCAATCAACGCTCGCGCACCCGACGATCACGCGCCCCGCGCGCCGCGCCGCTACCTCGATATCTTATTTTTGACTACTGCGCAGGTTTCGTTCAGCGCTAAAGATTCGTGACGCGTACTATAACTAATGTTATGTATATCCAAAAAGAATTTTCAACATTCAACTCGTAATTCAAACAAATAAGCAGGTTAAACCAAATTTTCAAGCTTTCTTTGACATGACTTTTTATTTATCTGTATACATTCCAGGTGGCCCAAATCACAGTGCACCCACAATACAACGCGTCATCATTCAGCAAAGACCTCAGCATCCTACGGATGAGGGAGCCAGTCCAGTACTCTGACTTTGTCAGACCAGCCTGCTTATGGCCAGATAACATGGTCGACTTAACCAACGTTATCGGAAAGAAAGGATCGGTAATATTTTGATATTTTTAACTCTTGAGTAAAGGAGAAACCTCTGTATAGGTTTGAATAACTAATATGTCGATTGACAAATTTTGATTAAAATTTCGTAATCAAAATTATTGTTTGCTGTTTGCTATTTTTAAATATTGGGTATAAAGGCCTCGATAATCATTCGAAATCGATTAAAGTCGAATTAAGAAAGGACAACGCTATATTTTTCGTAGCTTTCTATTCAATATGATTTTAATTATCAGTTTTTATGTGCGTATGTATATATTATTGTGTGCCTGTGTGTATGTGTGTAGGTTAAACACATAAGCTCTATCTCCAGGTCGTCGGCTGGGGTTTCGACGAGACAGGCGTGGCGACGGAAGAATTGAACCTTGTTGAAATGCCTGTAGTTACCCAAGAGACGTGTATTCGTTCGTACAGCGAATTCTTCGCGAAATTCACTTCGGAATACACCTTCTGCGCTGGTTATAAAGACGGTAAGCTATTAAAGATTTTATTAAATTATTCATAACATAGATGCTTTGTATTGTTATTGAAAAATAGCTTTTTAATAGTTTTATTTATTTTTCCATGATATATGTAAATACCTACGCAGCTGCATGTTTTATTATTTTTTATTTCATTCAGAAAATTCCATTGAATAGTTTTAGCGTAAAAGATTAACAAATACACATCCTAAAAAACACGACGACGTGTCAGATAGTTCAATATTGATTAATTATAATTTGACATCAGATAATGTTCTGAAATTGGTCCTAGTTTTGTTTCCTCATATAATATTTATATCAGCTGTTCCATACACAAGTAAATTTAGAAAGAGACTATCGACTAATTTAAGCTTTGTAGGACATCATCTCTCACACGATACACCAAATTTCACAATAGACACAACAGGCAAATTATAACTGCTTTTTGATTATATAATGCACTATGTATATACCGTTTAAATTTAGAATTATATATGATAAATTGTGAATTATACATGTGTGTGTCTGTGTGCGCGTGTATGTATAAAGTAATGATCATTAACTGCTCATAATCGTCATTCATGTTATATATTTCATTACCGCTTATTTATTACAGGGCCGAGCAGCGGTAGAAATAGGAAAAAAAGTATGTCCAGCTGACGTATTATTACCCTAACACAATCGCTTTGTATAACGGTCTAATTTACTTCTAATGGGGCGCCATTAATCTCCCTTCTAGCCTTTATTTCTCTATGCAATTTACTATATTTTGGTTTAACTAAATCTCTAATGTTAATGGGTAGGAATGCTTCAATCGATGGGTTTATTAACTCTTGCTATTTCTATAAACGTGTTTTAACTTTTCTATGAGCTTAATAACGCTATATCCTGTCGTCCAGTCGAATATCCTGTTAGTGGTATTTTTCCACGAATCATATGTCAAGTAATGATATGTCAGAATTGTCATTACGTTTTACGGGCAGTTACAATTTTCCCCTTTTCTGATGTTCTATTTTCTTATTTGGTATAAGTCTTTTTTCTCTTATTGAATGGCAATGCTTTCACGAGGATGATCAAGCTTGCTTTTAAAAATAGACGTACCGTGTCCAACGTAATATAAAAAACTAAATTTTCAATTCTAAACATGATTCCATTTAAATAAAACACGAAACGATTCTGTGGTCCTATTTTGGGTGACCGCTATCGGACCATTCCCACCAATTGTGGCATTCATTGTGAATTTTCTCATTAAAATGAAAATTGTTTCATATTGCATTTATTTTCACGATTCATTTTAAGTTCTGTCAAATTACCTGTATATTTTTTCCTGATCTGTTTTATATATCTTCATTAACCACTCATGGGCCTTGGTCGAAAGGACCATAGTTTATTTTGGACTTACACTAATATGTATAAAATCGCACCGTCTGACCGTATTCGGTACGAACTTGGGACAAAGTTATATAAAATTTATATGTGTCCACATTTAATACTTACCTATTAAGTAATATTTTTTATATATCATAAGAAAGCTTTGTCAAAACACATCTTAAACTGAATCTATCAGTTAAAGGGTTTTTCTTAACCTTGCTAACATTACTATCTTTATGCCTTTTAAGCATAAAAAGATTCCAACAAAAAGTTTGAATGCTTTAAGTAATACTTCAAACGACTGTTCCCACAAGCTATCTAATTCAAAATAAACTTCATACGCTGATTGTAACAAATACACTAACATATTATGTACAAGCTATTCTTAAAATCTATTTATATTTAATTTACAATGTGCGAATGGCGACTTTGGCGCGCAGTTTTCGTTGCCATGGCAACTCCCGGATGAAAATAACAAATCTTGAAATCATTTAAAAACAAGGGTTCACGCCAAATTTCAGCCAATTTCATTCAGTAATTTTTTGCGAAAGAGTAATGAACTTACTCATTTCTAAGTTTGGTTGATATTCATTACACGACAACTAGATGACTATTAACACTATAGACTTAGATTTTCCACTGTTTATGGGTGGGAAGTGGTCGTTTACTATAGGGCGAAAGTACTGCTCAGTTGCCCACCAGCACATAGAAAAACTGTTTGTAATATTTATGATGTAAAAGCAAACGTTCCTAGTTTTCCAATTAAAGCACAAGAGCGCACTATGCAGCATAATGCTTAACGTTGAATGTTTCGACTACAACTTTCCTTATTAATATATCGAGCATTCTCAAAATTACTAACAGACAGAAAATTAACGAATGTTTTTCATTGCAGTTGACATTGATCAAAATGTCGCACTATGCTTTGCAATTGAAAAACACTGATTATATATTATTAAAGAAACTTATTCATAATCTGTTTATCGGTTATTCTTTATCAAATTATCAAAAAGAGAAAAATTTAACATAACCGCTCGAGCGCTGTGCGCAAAAATATCACGGCTCTTGAGCGCTGGTATAGCTGGTAATTACAAAATGGCGGAAAATTGGTATTTTTGTAATTCGTAAACTACATACATTTAAGAAGTTTATTCGAGTTAAAATTGTTTATTTTCTATTATTTAAGAACCATTCTGCTTATTTTTGATTATATTCTGGTAAATTGAGATGTCCGCAGCGCTCAAGAGCTGTGAATGGGGGTAACTATAGTTACCCAAAGCGCGCCAGCGGATAACTAGATGGCGCTGTCTTAAAATGTTTGTTTGAAGTGTTATCATTATTATTATTATTTATTTGCAGGTACTTCAGTGTGTAACGGCGACAGTGGTGGTGGGATGGTATTCAAGATGCAAGACGCCTGGTATCTAAGAGGTCTGGTCTCCCTATCTGTGGCCAGGCACAACGAGTTCCGCTGTGACCCAACGCATTACGTTGTTTTCACAGACCTCGCCAAATTCTTACCCTGGATCAAGGACCATATAAGCGATTACTAGCGCCATTTATGGGTGACTTAATATTTTTTGAAATTTTAGTATTTTTTAATGCGTTTTGAGATTAAATGGACATCGTTACTATTATGACTGTATAATTTTGACATTTATAACCTTTTTATTGACGTCTATGACATTCCTATTAAAGATGTTTTGTACTTTAGTAAAAACTACGATCAGCGCCATCTGTTGGCTTTATTTGGAACTAACATAGGATACTTATAAGCTATACTGTAATATATATTTTTAATAAAATTGATTGTGAATTACTTTCGATTAAATTGGCGTTGTGTTAATGCTACATTTATTTATTATTTTCAAATTTAATATTTTTTTTAAGATTATTTATAAATTAAATGATATTGAACTGTTGTAAGGGCATTTTGAGTTAAATATAAGCCAATACTTTAACATTAAAATGCTGTTGCTCAATAAAATATTTTTTAAATAAGTTTGTTTTTTTCTTGCCAGTATCAATTAAAAGGTATGGTAACATTGTCACATGTGTTGAAAATAACGGGAAGAACGACAATAAAACCAAAAAATCGTCAATAATACCTATAATTAGAATCAAAAGACAAAAAAATGTACAAAGCGCCCTACAACGTAGGGTATAAATTAATCAATGAAATAAACCGACTTGACACAAATGCACAACCCTCTATAACGAAAAACATTAAACAATGAACAACTCAAACACGCCGGATAAAGTCACTTCATTGCCACAATTATACTTCACTAAAAAAGCGTCTTTGTCGCGTTCAGAGCATATAAAATATTTCATAGGTTTCATATCCTTACTTTTCTTTGTGGAGACTGATTATATGATCTATTATTAATATTGGACTAAAAGTAAAATCCAGTCCACTCTTATACAAATTGTACAATGTGTTGCTTGTCATTGTCGTTAGTTAGTTAGACCAATATCTCAATTACTTTGAATCAATGTTTCGCATTACAAAATTAACTGCAGAAATCATAAGTCCTCCAAAAACTTTCCATCTTCTTTGTCAGTCTGACTACTTCATCGTACTTCATTAGAATCTTGAGTCTACCAGCCAACATTACCAATACGGCGCTGGTCCATTTCGACACCTTTGTCCTTTGAAGCCATCTCCACCTCCTGGACCCCATGGAAATCCTCTCCCTCTCAAGGCTCGAACTCCCATTTTCCCAAAATGATTTGGGGGTCTTACATTGGCGCAGGCTCCTGGTCTACAGCCGTTTCTGGGGGTGTTTTGGTTACCCCCCGGCATCATACACGGAGGCTCACCTGGCATCATACATGTTCCACAGCTCCACGTATAGTCACCTGGAGGATATGAGAAAAATAATAATTATATATGTATATATAGCATTAGTATATGATTATGGCGATGGTGATAGTCAAGTTTTGTTAAGAATGGGATGTTAAGAAGACGCCTTATAAGATGATCAGTAAATACTAAATAATAAATTCAATTACGATGATATATGGACATTAATTACTGATTAACAGAAACTTTTAAATTAGAAAGAATCCCATTCAACTATAATATAACGAAAAATCATAATTTAGTGGATATTTTTGATAGTACAGCAACAATGAGGACGCGAGAATAAACTTACTATTAAAAATAAATTATATGGTGTTTGGAAACAAATCAAGGTAATGAACATCTCACATGTGGACAAATTTTGGTAAACACGAATTTCTAGCAAAACAAAGACAAACGAAACACAAGGAAGCTTCTAGATTTAAACATAAACACGTAATTAGTATAATATTTATTTATTCATACATAATAACTACCTTTTGGCCAATTCTGGAAGATAATATCATTTGATCCGCCAACGAATTTATAATCGATACGAAATCGTGAAATAACAATTAATATTTAAGGCATTTCTCGAATAATATAATTGCAACTAAATTAACAGTAATTAAGTATAGTTCATAGCTCATTTATAGAATGTGAAAAAACAATAGTTTTGAAATCTCATAGATCCCATACATAGCAGGTGTATTACGCGAAAACTAGCTTTAAATATTAGTTAAACACAGACCGAAGAAACGGACAATCTCTTTTATATAAAACTACTTACTAACAAATTTCTCATATAAATATATGTTAATATACAAAATAAATATCTTAATACAGATAATAAGCGATGTAACAACTCATAAATTAAAAAACTTGAGAGATGTCAAAGGACAGGGTGTCAAAGGAAACCCTCAATGGAACGAAGTTCCTTTCGATTAATTAGTGAACGGAATGCAATAAAATTTTATTAAAAAAAAACGAAACGAAAATAACTGGCTTGCTGTCTATGAAAGAGAGTGAGAGAAAGAGAAAGAGAGACAGACAAAAAAACAGGCGCACGTCTGAAAACTACAGAAAGAGTGTCATTACCATTTTTGATCTTAATTTTTTCGTCTAACTCCTTTTGCAACGCGCGTTAAGGAACTGCGTTCCAATACGGTTGTACCAATTTTTGTATAACTTTTACTTTTTAGATTCATGACCACACCACAGAGATACGTCTTCATACATACGCTTCTTAAGCTAAAGTTAGACCATAGCCATTTTTATTATGCATCGATTTAAAGCATAGCTTTAACAAATAAGATCTCTTTAAAAATAAAAATGGAAAAATAAATATAAGTGATTTCCACACAAAACTATTGTTTCTCCCCATTCGTTTTATAATAATTAATAAAATATATCGTTGCTACATAGTCACAGTGTTTCGTTGGCTTATAGTAACAGTAGTGATCTAGGAGAACAATTCACACCTTGACTAATTCAAAACTACCCTCAAAATTATATGAAATCCACGAAAAAATCATTCGATCTGGATTCTTTAGTATAGTATAATATATAATTATATAACCTATTAACTTATAACAGACGTAATTTTCGATTGTTTTCAAAAATATTTCCGTTACATACGTTTGCCTTTGTCCATAATTTGAAGAAAGAAAATTTCCAGTTTTCTAAACCAACTAAATACAACCTAAATTCTGCAATCAATAATATCCTATGTAACCTTCAAAACCAAATTTAAGAACAACTTGTTTTCTCAGTTCGCAATATAACTCTTCTTATAGACTTGATGACTGGTACTCATTTATTGAGACAAAATCATCAACAATAAACAAACATATGAACCGACTATGACATACTAAACGAAACGAGCCTTTAAAAGCTTAGACCTAACTTTATGAACAGTTAGTTAGTGATACTTAATAGATTATTAGGCACAATTCACATGGAAACTAGTTCTAGCAATCTATACCTACCGCTCGATCATTCACCGGAAACCGTATGCCTCCGCCCTTATACTACAACAATGAGATTCAAAATCCAATAACCTATGAATTCACTCGACTATTAGTTAATAGTTTTAAATTAATTTATTATATAAATATCATATATCCTTTAGAGAATTAACCTAAAAGGTGATAAACTAATAGCGACGTATGCCAGAGTTATTAGCGCCATCTGTTGATAGAATTAGGTAACAGTATAGGACAGCCATATGCACGTTCTATATTTTATACAAATGAATACACATCTTAATAACTAAATATGTCTTCCGTTTTAAGATATAAGTTTTTGTAATCATAGCAAATCAAATAAACACAACGTTGTAATATTAAAAGTGTTACCAACTTAAAATCAACATCTAAACATTAACATCTTAAACATAATTAACGTTTCTCGAACGTCATAATACAATAAATATGTTATCTATCCAAATCGACATTCTGGTACAATTGACGTTACTTAATAATTCTATAACCTGACATTGACACATTATGTCAACGTCAACATTGACAGTTAAAGGTCTTTGAACTCTGGCACGCGTCGCTCGGTATTCGAGAAGGATTAAGGAGCAACAGTGATAAAATTCGAATTAACTACCGAACAGTACAATCACCGTATGATATTGTCAATGTGTCGATTTAAAACGCAGTGTATGTTCATTTTAATTGCACAGATTATAAAACCCTAACCCGGTATTTAATTTAAATATAATTGTAATTATATGTATTTATAATTGTAACGAAAATACTAATTATTGCAGGTAACACTGAAATCTAAATAAATTTAAAATAACGAACTTTTCGAACATACACTGTGTTTTTAATCTCAGTAAACAACTAAGAAAATACAATTATTGATATATCGCGATAAATAATTAATACATCTATAAATAGGTTTCAGATATATGTTTCGCTATTTGTTACAAAATATAACTATGTTTATATGTTATTATAAATAAAACTCTGAAACTATATTAAACGGAGATATAACCTAAAAATATACATAGCAATGTAAATAAAGAACCAAAACCAGCAATGTATGCACTTGTCAATTCAATTGCTTATTATAGGTCACGTCATTTATGTTTAGCGCTGGACGAGAATAGCTGCGCATCGGTAGAATCGCGCTCGTAATTGACGTATTGGTGCGAGAAAGACAACACGACTGGGGAACCAATCAAATCTCGCGTACCCGACGATCACGCGCTCCGCGCGCCTCGCTCTTACCTCGCTACCTTATTTTTTACTTCTGCGCAGGTTTCGTTCAGCGCTAAAGATTCGTGACGTCTGTTAATAATAGATGACTACATTTTTCT